>JYFJ02008099.1:0-13526 GCA_000934665.2 Catajapyx aquilonaris
GGAAGTATGGCGGGACCCAAGCCGGACCGGTCTTTCGAGTCTGTTATAACAGAAGCTGTTATATCTGGAGTCAACAACAACAACAACAACAACAACAACCAAATTTCTTCCTAACAGAAGAGGGGCATGATGGTCTATAGTGTGGCTACGCTACTCGCCAGCCAAGCGGGAGGTCCGTGGTTCAAATCCCATCCCATTCACCTTCGCTTGGTCAGGTCTCTTTCCGCTTTTCACCCGACATGTCCGGGCAGAATTATTGCACTCCATTCTCTGCCCAGGGCCAAGAGAAAAGGTCTGCTATTTAAGAGGGTCTGAAATGACTAGAAACTAATTAAGAGCGCCCTCCCTTGGGAACCTCCCATCTCCCCCCCCCCTAAAAGGGCCCCTGGCCCTATCACCGGGTAAACAAACAAACAAATGACATTTCTTCCTAACAGCAAACTTTCACCAAAGTCGTTCGACAGAATTGGCCGAGTCGCACATTTTATTGATGAAGATCTCTTTTCGTTGCACGAGCGGCAGCACGGCAGGAAAATCAAGAGTGCTGGTCGCGGTATGCGGAATTTTTTCATGGAGTACCTTTCCATCTTCCCTCGCCCTCCATGCCCTGTTTTGTTTACGTGGCAGTCATAAATGGAGTCTTAAATGTCCTCAGAAGTTACGGCACTAAATATTCGACATCATGAACTTTGTCGGCCTTCTTGATCAGGTGCGACGTCGTGCCGATTGTCGCAAGGTTTTGCACGTTTTCAGCAGATAATATAATCGCTTCTAGTCTTTGCCCTTCTGCAACAGGAGAAGAGGTGTCGTCAATCAACCATATCATGACATCTGGAATTATACGCAAGTATAAACTTACCTCTTTTTCTTAGCATCGATGATTTCCCATTTTTCCCTCGAGGGTGCTTGGTTGCTTCTTCGGTTTCTCCACGTACAGGGTGGACGGAAAGTTTCGTACCCCCCCCCCCCCAGGTTTTTTAACCCTACTTTTCACAGCGTCTTTTCACATCTTTTGAAAGTCCACAAGCAGTTCTAATGTACACTATCTTTTGAAGCATAATCTTGAGAACATCTGAGCACCTTCGCTCTCGCAATGGGGAAGTAGCCTTCATTTTGGAAACTACATAATAAATTCGCCCATATTTTTTGGATTTTTTTTGGCATATTCCGTTTTAAGATATCAGTTTCAGTTCCGGAGTAATTGGGGTTTTTATGTAGGGAAATGGTGACGTCACGCGAAGTGAAATGAACGCAAAAATGGTGTTATAGAACGCGCCCCGTCATTGTTGTAAAATGCTTCGCTGTTGTTAGCAACCGTCCCATTCCGTAAGCAAGATAGCGGCCGGGACGAGTATTTATTCCAGGCCGCTCAAATCGCTTCTGGGCTGACAGTGGTGCCAACTGGTAGGAATTATCTGTCACCCGAATTCGGCACATGAAGGCCCCTTTTTACCACCTCGATGGCCTACAGCCGCCTTGCGAATGCTTTCCGTCGTGTCCGCGGTTAATTCAAAGTCAAATTCCTCATATCTCGCAGTCAACCAGGCATTTCAATGTACCCTTTCGATTGGCACCACCCGGCCGCCCCATTTTTCCCGCCAATTTTGAAGTCACTTTTAAATGTGCCGTAATTTATCCAGTAGCCTAATGTCATTTTGATGCAACAAAGTGATGGAATGTATGTTTACAGGCATGGGCTAGCTAGTTATGAACAAAAATCCCAAATCCCAGACCAAGGCTAGTTTCCCATTCCATTAATAACTTCGCCTCTGTGACTCATCTAAACATCCTATCTGTTTTGCGTTTATTTTGCTTGTTGCCTTGGAGGACCCCCGGTCATATTCTGCGTCAGATAAGGTTTTTATGACCCTTTTTCATGAGTTCCCCTTCATGCAAATGTTGTGAACTCACTCCTGACCTTGTTTTTCGTCGCCTACTTCGCCCCGCGGCATTGGGGGCATTAACGAGATATCCACAAGTCTCCAATCTGTTATGCGTTGCTCGTAATCTGTTGGCGGTTGGTTGGTTCATGTGTTTCTATTCCGGCAGAATTTGATTTACCGTCCGTCCGTCCGTCTTTGGGCCACGTCATGGGAACTTTTATTTATTGATGGGACCTATTTGCATTCGGTAGCATTCCGGGACTGCGATTAGTATATCGCCCGGTCCTCATGCGGTTATAATAATTAGCGTACTCTAGGTGCCGCGTGGCCGTGCGCATGTGATGGTTCGCCTCGGCCCTGGGTTGTAGCCTTTGGGTTATAAGTTTTGGCGTTCATATCTGGCATCCGTTAATTCTTGGTCCTTTCGGGGTGCTCGCCGTCGTCCCTCGTCCGTGTCGTCACGATTCGCCCCGTGTCCTTTGGTGGTGGTGCGTGCGGGGTTGGCGTGCCTCACTGTGTTTCGTGCGGGGATGGGGTGCACTTGCGGGCCGTGCTGCGTTGTGGTGCACCAGTCGGCCATGCAGGGTAGTGGTGCACTGCGGGATCGTGCAGGGATGGGGTGCAATTGTGGGCCGTGCTGGGTTGTGGTGCACTGTTGGCTCGTCGTGCAGGGATGGGGTGTGCCTTGGTTGGTGCGTGCGGGGTTGGCGAGCCTTTTTACTGGCATTCTCAACTTCTTCAACCTAAACCACTAACTTTGTTTTTCCAGGTCGACCCCTGAATTGCAGGCAATACAAAATTTCAAGTACGTTTTGCGTGGGCGCGATGGCAGTCAGAAGCTCCAATTTAGAGATGGAGGGGTCTCTGGCATCTGCCCTCTTTAGTAAGATAAAAATAGGCAGTAAAACTGCAGAAAACTATTCTTCTCTCTGGGTGAGATTAAAAGTAAGAAACAAGTCCATAGGTGGGGGTTGGTTCGTGTCATAGGGATGTGTGATAATTAATTTTAATTCAAAACATTCGTGCTTTGGGGTTGGGAAGAATTAGGCAGATATCGCTTTTATGTACTTCTCCGACTCTCATACTCTGCCTAATTCTTCCCAGCCCCAAAGCACGAATGTTTTGAATTAAATTTGATTATCACACATCCCTATGACACGAACCAACCCCCACCTATGGACTTGTTTCTTACTTTTAATCTCACCCAGAGGAAGAATAGTTTTCTGCAGTTTTACTGCATATTTTTATTTAATTCTTTTCATCGTCAGAATAAAGTGAAAACCTGCTGATGCCCCCCCTTTCGTCCCAAAATGTTTCCCCCCTTCAACCTCCTGTGGGGGGGAAGTGGGCTCCAGCAGGGCCACCTCTAGGTGGCCCTGGCTCCAGACTGGGATCCCCCCTCCCAAGTATATCCGGTCTCGGTACAGAAAGTGAGCGAGAGCCACAGAACTGACACTTTCGAAATCGCCTTGTAGCTCAAAAAGTAAAGGTTTTTCTCAAAAAAAGGTAGGCAGGAGGGCACCCCCTGGGAACATTGCGGTTCGAATAACAGATTGTATGACCCTCTACGACGCACCGTTTAGGCTGTACCCTGGTGCGACTAACGACACTTTTTTGAACTTTGACCCCGGCTAATGACCCCGGTAATGGCCCTAGTTGTTGTTTATCCAACTAAAGTTTGAAACTGGAGTGAGCGGAGTGTAAATCTTGTTTCCGATTTGAAATCGATTAACCCGATCGCGAGTCATGAAGCCGGGAAAAAAAGCATTGGGATCAGGGCGATTCCATACAATTAGTTTTTGGCGGGGCGGGCGCCGCGCTTCGCGGCGCAACCGGCGGGGAGGAAGAATAGAAAAATTCACCGACATGTGGCACCAACAAAGACTGCTATTGCCTAGATCAAAGATGGCGGCGCGCGGGTAATTTGAAAGTTGTGAGCTCCGCCCAGGGAAACATTAAAATTCATGGATAATGGATGTGTTTTTTTTGGAAATCTAACTAGACGTATTTAGGTGGTAAAACATCAGGGAAGAAAATGTTGTGGTTGCAAGTCTGATAGTGTTTGTAACTGTGCAACTACAGCTACAGGTAAAGTTCATGAGTATTACATGCAATACTTTGGGCCTAAATGCAAGTGTTACAGTGCCAGACCATAACAAAAACATTATTTACGTGAGCCCAAATATGTTCTTAACATTTTACTTTGATAAGAAAAAAAGAAAAAAGAAAGAAAAAGAAAAGAAAGCTGCAAATTTTTACCCACGTTCAGAGTGTACCCAATTCAAAAATTTTCTTTGTCAAAAATTCCGCAATTTCACACTTTACCACACAGAATAAGAGGTGTTGAGATATGAAAGTTGTTTTGTATTGCTAGCAAAACCACATTTTATATTAGAAGTTCTAAGACCCAATGCATTGCATGTAATGCAGTCCTCTAACTCAACAATGGCGCAGAACTTTGAAAAATGTGTAGGATGTTTTTTTATTCACAGTGCGACATTACACCTAGAAACAAAATCTGGAACATGTATGTTGAATAGAACTCTTTCGGGTCTGAGGAGGTTAATCATCAGAAAATTTTAATGGAATTTCTCTTGCTGTAACTTGGCCATTGCTCATGTCCGAGGTATTGTTGAATTCTACAACTGTTTCAATGTTTTAAGAGCAATGGCCAAGTTACAGCAAGAGAAATTCCATTAAAATATTTCGATGATTAAACTTAAGGTCGACCTGGAAAAATAAAGTTGGTGGTTTAGGTTGAAGAAGTTGAGAATGCCAGTAATTGACTACGAAGTTGAACTTGGCCGTATTTCAGATCTCACCCCTTTTTTTTTTACGTTACCCCGTGATAAGGCTGTGCCTTTTTAGGGGGGTGGAATACCACATTTCACTCCATTTTCATATATTAACTTCATTCACCGGTGCAAGGAGTCAAGGATGTAGGGTGGGGATAGGGATATTTTGGGGAGGGAACATGGGTGCAAGTGCAATGTCAGTAAAGGGGTCATGTGCTGTCCCCCAGGAGGTTAGGTTGCCAGACACCTCCAAGGTGCAGGTCATAGACCCTCCTGACGCAGGTGAAAGGAAAGTTCCCCAGGCGGGGATCGATCCTGGGGCCTTTCACTCAGCAAGCCGAGACGTTACCATCTCGGCCATCTACACCTCCCCCAGATCTCACCACTTTTGACGGTCAAGCAGTCAGGAGAACTTGACCTTTTTTTACAGAAATGTTTTTGGCAGGGTTTTTGGTGGGATTAGACTTTATTTGACACATGCGTAATTTATTAATCTTTATGAAACTCACATCTGAGAGATCTCACGAGGGAAGTGTAAGTGTTGTCTGGGGAGTTTCTGAATGAAACTTGGGACAATAATATAGGCAGGTAAGTTATTAAAGAAAATGCAGACAATTTAAGCGGATGCCCACAAGGTCAAAAGTTATGACCTCTCCAACTCACAAGGGACACTTTCCAAGGTCTGACCCATTTTCTTGAAATTCGGTGCATTGGTAGGCCACCCCAAGGGATGAAAAACGCACCTAAAGTGACCTGCTCAAAATGACCTGGTTGACCCCTTTATGGGGGCCAGAGGTCTAGTCTTAAATGCCGAAAACTCATCCATTTTCCTGAAATTCGGTGAATTGATATCCCCCAAAAAGGGGTCACCAGGTCATTTTGAGCAGGTCACTTTATGTGCGTTTTTCATCCCTTGTGGTGGCCTACCAATGTATCTAATTTCAAGAAAATGGGCGAGACCTTGGAAAGTGTCCCTTGTGAGTTGGAGAGGTCATAACTTTTGGCCTTTGTGGCCATCCGCCAAAATTGTTTGCATTTTCTTTAATAACTTACCTGCTTATATTATTGTCCCAAGTTTCATTCGGAAACTCCAAGGACAACACTTACACTTCCCTTGTTAGTAAAATCACCATTGCTTTCAAAATAGGTATGGTAATTTTCTTAATGATTAAGAAAATTACCGTACCTATTTTGAAAGCAACCCCCAATTGGACCCCCAATAATTATTATTGAGGGTCCAGCTAGAACAAAGAGTTCTGCTATAATATACTTGAATATACCTTAGAGAGAGCACTTGTGGTCAAACACAAGGCAGGCAACAATGTTGCAGGCGACAATATTACTTGAGTAACGATGGCAGCTGCCTCAGCCTGGCTATAATGTGAAAGGATAGGGAGTACATCCTCTAGTATAGGTATATTATAGCAGAACTCTTTGAGCTAAAACAAGCTGCTGGTTGCAGACTGTTAATTAGTTAATTATTATCATGCTTCCATGACTACCTCTCAAGTCAACAAAAGTTCTATTATTATTCAACGCTGCAGCAAGACGGTTGCAATAATTAACGATGGAGGTGCTGTTACATAAGGATCGTTCCAAGGAGAAGCAAGTGAGCAGGACTCGCAGGAGCGCACTGGTCGACACACTGCTGGCCAGTGATCAGGATGGCTCGATGCTCATGGAGAAATTCGCCATGGAGAGGACAGATAAACAGTACTCTTGTTGAGAATATAATCAAAAGCATCAACCAATATTATCACACCCCCTCACTTTATTACTGCTTGCATCCAACAGCCACCTGTCCCAGGTCTGGTGGTCGGTGGTGCACAACAGGCGGGAAGAAGAAGCGGAAGTGCCTGACGGGTGCGTGCCCTCTTGCCTCATGTGGGACCAAGACCAAGTCGCATCCTGGCTCAGATGCATCGGGTTCCCTCAATACATGGTGCGCTTAATTATCATAATGCAATGAAACCTGCACGTAGCAGAATAAATATTGCTCCTTTCAGAGGCAATTATCTGCAATGAACAAGTTTCTGATAATATGAACAGGTTTCATTGATGATGGTGATGATAGATAATTACTTGCCTTCCCGTTTGCAGGATGCTTTCCTGACAAACTGTGTTGATGGGAGGAAACTCGTATGGGTGGATGCAGACAAGCTCTGCAAGATGGGAATATGCGACTTTGATCACATCAGGGTAATGAGGAGAACATTTGAGTAGTTGATGGAGTTGAATATCATGTTGCACCTTATTCCAGAATCTGACTGCAGGCATCCGGTACATAACAGGCAACGTGTTTGATGACAAGTACCGCAGCATTGCCCTTCCGCCCAGAGGCCCACGTACCACCTTCCTCCGCATCAGGAGCCGCCAGACACCCGAGAAGAACCCCATTGTGTTCAAGTGCTTCCTCCGCAAGGAAGGCTACAACGCCATCATGGGTTGCGTTGTACGAGAGCACTTGCCACGCCCCACCAAGTGCTGCATCTTCGGACGTCCGTTCGTCCCCACGAAGTATGCGCTCTTGCCGCTGGATCCACGCAGGAAGGGCCCAACAGTCCAGCTTTGCCCTCGTTGCCTCATGGACGAGTGGGCTGCTAGGCAGGAAAGGAAGCAGGAAAAGACCAGCCGGGTCGCACTGATGGCAGCAGGCCAATAGCTGCACCTATCTGTTCCTCTTCGGACGTTCAACAGCCCTGAATCTGGAAGGATGGCCATAGCCCAGCTCGCCCAGACCCTCACATCAACGGTATTAACTTTCTCATTAATTTTATTTTACACAAAAAATTGCCTCTCCTTTTAATTTTTTTTCCACACCTTCAAAGCTATCCTCATTTCAATTCTTTCCAGTTCCAGCTGCACACACCAATCATGTTACTTGGAGAAAACTTACGCAGTGGCCTGCGAGGAAATAGATATTTACCACTTATAATTTAGACTCGTAGTGATTCGCAAGTAGTCAAGTCAACCCAGTACTTGGGAATAAGATCCTCTCAATACCTGCATTATATATTCGTGGTGGAGACATGTTACACATGTCCTGCCAAAATATATAATTCAGCCAATATATGTGGTTTACACCCTTAAAAAGTTAAAATCTGTTATCATCTCTGGCAATAAAAGCTGCTGAAAGTGAGAGTGTTCCTATGTTCTGTAGATGAAACCTCATGGTCCTTATATGAGGATCTGCGGAGGTTTGAATTTGGCTCGCTGAAATATGCACAGCGCATTCGAACTTTGCGGTTCCAAATTAGGTTCAATATACTCCTGGCGTCTCTTGGATGGTGGCTAAACTACCATGACCCTCCCATGCAATGCACTGGTCAGGAGCCAAGCTGAGTCGAACATGCCAAGGACACGCGGCTGCCGCGTCATCTTTCACGTAAACAAACTCCCTGAGTACAAGGTGTTGCGTCAAGTTGGACCCTTGAGTGTTTCTCAGAGTACAGTGTTGTGGTAATAATATTATGCAACCATAATAACAGTGTATAGTGACTATGTAAACTCGGTAGGCCTATCAACGTTCTGAGAGCCAGACGATCATTTAAAAAATATTTCTGGGACACCCTGTAGATGAATTTTTTCCATCATTTTACATTCAAAAGGACCACCACAAATTAAAATCATTAATTTTGGCGCAAAGTTGTTATTCATTAATGTCACTTCTACATCGAAAAAAGAAGGAAAAAAAACAAAACCAAATATAACAACCAAAAAAACCTGGCCCTCAACAGGTTAAACTCCAGTAAAAATTCGATATATACAGCTCCCGCATATAACGCTGGGTGTCCTGGTCCCCTGAGACTCTTTATCATGCAGCAACTGGGGTTAATCTAGCCACACAACCTAAAGAAAAATGTTCTCAGTAGAAAAAAGCTGTGAATGCAAAATTGTCACAGGGCACATGGGAAGATTGCCAAAAAAACCACTTAAAATGTAAGTACCTTCATTTAAAATTGTTACAAAAACGTGACAATTGCGTCAATCCCTCAATCCTTAGGATGCAGAACAAAGGTCCTGATCTGCATTGGCGATATAGTGACAGACGAAGGAGACACGACCAGGCCATCAACAATGTCAGCCATCCAGTGGGCGGTAGAGAGAGTGGTCTCCTCCACGGAACCCACGCTGAACAGCTCTTTATTGAACATTTCCTGCAAAGAAGTGGAGTATTGGTCACAAACCAGTCAACGTCATTACCTCAGTTGGAAACTATTTTTCATGGCAGATCAGAGCAAAAGGAATATTTCAACCACTCCATTACCTCAATGTTCACAGTAACATCACCTCCATCCCTCGCCTGGTACACATTTTCCAGACGCAGCAATACCGACCGTCCTTTCCAGGGCTGAAGAGTCAGCATGTGCGCTTGAGGATCAGGCTGGGCGGAAACTGGTGCAAACTGGGTGCGGAATGCCTTGGCCCACTGTTGGAAGGACAGTTTGGTTGGGGTGAAGAAGAGCTGAGGCTGCCTGGTCAGCCTGACTGGCAACAATCTGTGCTGCTGGGGCGACCAAGACTTGCCGTCGGGGTCGACAATCACCACAATCCGTCCCTTCACAACCAGGCCCTTTCCAAAGGCAGTCTCGTTCAAAGCTTCACCAACCCCAAACGCATCGTCATACAGCAACCGTCTGTGCAGCATTACTTCCGCCTGCCCGTCCTCCAGGCTGGACGCACCCTCCGCCCTGTCCACCAGTATGCCAATGTGGCGACCATTTGCTACGCCTTCAGAGAGGCCAACAAAGGAAGTCACCGGGTAGTAGTTTCCTGACACAGGCTCCGTGTTGGTGAGGTCCCGAACCCTTTCCAGCCGCTGACGACCATTCAGATCTGTCAGGAACTTTCCGTTGGTCTTGAGGTCGGAGGTCACCCTCCATATCACCTCCTTCCCTATGCCATCCCTGCAACAGCAAGGCAATTAAACAATGAAACCAGGCAAGAGTTGAGAGAGTCCTTACTTGATAGGGATTGGCCCAACAATCCAGTCGAACTCTGCACTCTCTTCTCCATCGTAGACTCGAACGATCTGGGTCAGCCAGGGTGCAAACTGTTGCCTGGCTTCGTGCACCAGCGATCCCTTGACCACAGTCAGGGTCGCTTTGTCCGTTACTTTCACAGGCTGCTGGCCATCTGGGCGGAAGATGTAAGCTCCTGAGGCGCGGAACTCAAACTTGGTGTTGTTACCAGCATGTCCCTTGTAGTACATCAGCTCCTGGTTAAACACAACACGCTTCCCATTACGAATCACTGCAGTTACAAATCCAGAAGAGTCGAATACCACTTGGAATGCCTGGAAATGATCCAAATTCATTAGATGTGTCGACCTCCCAATGATGGCAGTGTGTCATACCTCAAAGCCAATTACAGTCTCCCCATCCTCTGGGTGACTCTTCAGCAGGCGTTGTGGGTCGCCTCGGCTGCCCGCACTGCGTAGGACGTAGAATGAGCTGGTGCCAAGTGCAGGCAGGTTCTCAGCCTTGAAAACCACCTCCCAAGAGGCTGAGCTATTCCTCCCAGGGAGGTTCAGGACTTGAGCCGGGACTGGCACCAACTGGTTGGGCACCTTCTCTCCAGTCGGCCCCAAGACCGTGTAAGACGAAGCCTTGTTTGCTGGCGCGGCCACCACAGGGAGACGGACCCACCCTGACTGTTGCTGAGCCAGTGGGTTGTAAACGGTCACAACGATGCGCTTGTTTGACTCTGTCTGGTCGCACCAGCTTATGTTAAGCTTGGTGCAGGTTGAGAATTCGGCGTTGTCGTCGTCGCCTGTGCTCAGCAGCTGGTTGAGGGAGGCCTCAGCACTCCTGGAGCACTGCTGCCAGCCCTCGGACAGACGCCTGGAGTAGTCATCGGAAACATGTTGTTTTGCCGTTCCAGTAATTGCGTCATGATGCTGCGCAACACCCACTGCTCGGCGGATCACATCCATGGATGGGCCTGTCGTCGAGTTCTGTTGGTGGAGCAGAGATGCCAGCTGAGAGCAGACTTGCATGAAGGAGTTGGTTAAACGCTCGTGGCCTTTGAACGAAGCCCTTGAAGTGAAGTAGCCAGTCCAGTAGGCATGTGGGTCTGACGCATATGGGAACATGTCAGACGAGTCCTCTGGCCAACCGGTGGTGCCAACAGCCTGCACATAATGACACAAAAAATTATAACAACTAGGACGCATCAGCTGGTGCAAAATCTCAAAATGCTGACCTGCAGATAGCAGGCAGGCGTAGAGTACAGAAGGTGGATTCCATTTTCCTTTGCATTTGAGTACTTGATCAGTTTGTCCAGATTCTTGAACCAGACGGAAGCAGCTTGGTAGTTGAAGTCATTGCCCATTGTGACGAGCACGTGAGGCTTCCTGTACCTCACAGACTGACCTTTGACCCAGGCCTCAAACTGCGCAACCCTCACGTCAACATTGTAGCCCTCAAGCCTTGGGTTGTCCATCATTGGGGTGTCTCCACAGAGAAGGTCGAAGCAGAACCCGGGAGGAGGACTGTAGTTGTTGTACAGGGTGTGAGTGAAGAACTTGGTGTCGGAGTCGTCCGTCACCTTCCACATGTACTCCATCGTCTTGTTCGTGAGTCGGGCATCTTTAGTCTGGTAGTGCAAGCGACCGATGAACAGTCCAGCATAGCTAGAAGGGTGGTATCATTCGAAAGTGGTTACTATATCCCTGAGTGAATAAGAAGCGAACGACTGCTCACCCCATCTGCTGGGCCAAGAAGCCGTGTTCTCTGGAGTGACCAAAAGGGTCGAGCTGCCACGCTGCCCTGGGCATCCCTGAGGGCCCAAGGGTGTCGTTCAGGAAGCGGTGACCCAGCGTGACCTGTTTTGAGAGGTGGCAGAGTTGAAGCAGCCTACAAAAGGGTCAGAAGTTGGCATGTGGTGACTCACCTGGTCCACAATCCCAGTGTAGTGGGCAGCAGCTTCGTCATTCTGGCACCACCCTCCTCCGGCTATCTCCAACCTCCCTTCCTGCACCAGTCGCTTGACGAGATGACGCGTCTGGTCGCCCTGCTCGGACAACCACCGCCAGAAAAACGCAGATTCGGCATAGGTGAACCTCTTTTCCGGGTCGTGCGAAAGCGCCGTAATGACAGAGTCGATGATGTATTGCACTCCAGCATTCTGGATGCCCTGTTTGTCTGGCGGGGCACAAAAGAAGGTGTCACAAATATCACACACATTAGGTAGCCTTGCACATTGGGAGTGTGTCACGTAAAGAAGCAGAAAAGTACGACTGGTATGAGACTGACCTCCGTAGTAGTACTGGTCGACAGTTTTGAGCCAGCCGACGTCGTCATGGGTATGGCAGAGCAGGTGGACGTTGAGCATTCCTTCCTTTGTTTCCGGACAGTTGACTTGCTGCAATAGCGACCAACACTTGGCAGTTTATAGTCTGCGCAACAGTGTTATACTACATGCTACAGCTAGTAGCTGCGAGTGAACTCACAGGTGGGACTGCAGCCTGCACCAGCATGGCCCCGCCTGTCAGAAGCAGCAGGAACATGGTTGCTGCGGGGTGGTGCTGCCTGTCCGCGGCTCCTGCCATGGTCATCAGCAGCGTGCTGTGCCTCTGTTGGTTCTGGTCCTGCTGCCTACCAGCCGTCCTAGTTGCAGCTATAGCGCAAATGCCGTGTGATTCCTGAATATTATATGATGATGATGATGATGATGATGCGGCAGGTTATATACCTTCTCCTGCGGCCGTACACCGATAAGGCTCCTCCTCCTCAGCCTCCGTCCTTATCTATAGTGAGTGTATCAAAATGATGAGTGTGTGTGTGTGAGTGTGATTAGATTATAATAAACACTGCAGTTATATTCTCTCACCCTGAGCAGCAGTCGTGTGACACCCTATAGACTCCCCAGTTGGGTGTTGTTGTCACTGGCGGTGATAAGCCAGAAGAGTCACCATCCTGATAAAAGATTAGAGAGATCCTCCTCCTCTCCTCTGGGCATCTGGTGGTGGTGACCTCGAGCTGGGGAGGACACAGTCAGGGAGGGCACTGAAGGTCGTGAGGCCGGTCGAGTCACATGTCGTTTACCTTACACAACAACAAACAAAAACAAGATGACGATGGCGGTAGGTTGAAGGCGGGAAGTCGGTGGGATCGTCCCCCGCATGTAATTATACAAAGTATTATTAGAGAACGGATTTAAAGCAGCACCCACACAACACGCGCACAAATTAATACTGATCATTATTATACAATGGGGGCCAAGCACATCCGTCATTTGGATCTCATCGGAATGTATATCGTCCGTCGCGCACTCTGAAGAATAATAATATTCTAGCCAAGCTGAGAGAGAGATTCTCATCTCCAGATCTGTCAAACCCACACCATGTGGTGTAATTAGGGCATTTGCACAGTGCATGACGTACAATTATCCCACGTGGTTGGGCGACTACCAGTGCCGTGTTTTGTGGGGGGGCTGGGGGGTGAAGACCCCTCCCCACGTTTCGCCAATTAGGGGGCGCAATCAGCAAAGGGGGGCGAAAAAAGCAGTCTCGACTGAGGACCGCGGCCAGGGCGCATATTTCAAAATGGACATGAGCACCGAGTAGGGGGGGATATTGATGAGCGCCCAACAAGTCATCAAAGCCAATTATTGTCATAGCCAATTTCCTTGTGAAGAACAATCTTCAAGAGGTTTTTCCAAATTCACTGACAACCTACATTCTTCTATTGACTGTACCAGTCTCTATTGCAGCGGTTCTCAAACTGTGGGGCGCGCTCCCCTGGGGGCGCGCGAAGGGGTGGCAGGGCGAACGGGGGGCGAACCCAAAAAATCTGTGACACGAAAAAGGATAAAAGTCGCACAGATTAGGTAACAACTACTTCTC
>JYFJ02008100.1:0-13417 GCA_000934665.2 Catajapyx aquilonaris
GCGGATTTGGTGTGGTCATGAGGATAGAGAGACCTCTATCGGATCAATACTTTTGGCTCCCTTGGCCACACTCGGTCCGCCACTAGATTGATGGGGGTGTGGATGACTCGGTGGGTGGCTGGTCAGGTGGGTGGGGATCGCTATTCACACCACCTGACAATAATGAGGATGCATAACTCAAAGTGTCTGCATCCACTGGACTGAAGGATGCAACCGAGATGCTGCGGTGATGGTCGTTGCAAAAAGTTGTCTCGTGATGCTGCCATCCATTGTGATCTAAACTCCTTGTGTAGGGTGCTCGTACCATTATTTCTCATAATTATTAGTGAAGAAAATGTTGATATATTTATTTCAACTCTGCCAGTTATTCTGTGGGCAGTGAAAATTTCGCTGCTTTTGGTGGCAAGCCTGGAATAAAATAGCCTACTTTTCGAGTTCAGATGTTGGGAATTACAATTGATCTCTAATCTATACTGGATTGCAGGAAGGCAATATATTCTAGTGTCCCAGTGCTTTTGGCGACCATATTGGGAAACGAAATAGTATCGATTGCCAATTACTCGGATCGATATTGAGCTTACATTTTGACTCCCTACTTTCGTTTTCGTCTGTATTGCTTCCAGAAAAAGCCCAACACAAAAAAGTGTGTGGTTTCTGTAGTACTGGAGGCGATGGGAGATAAATTGCGCCGCATGTACAAAGAAACTGCAATTATCTTGCTTAGAACCACGGCTATTTGTTCACATTTCGAATCCCCTGCTTCTGGTTTCGTTTATATTGTGCCCGTATCTCAGTAAGTTGTGAAAAATTGAAGTAAGACGTGTTATTTGGAATGCAGAATCTTGTTCACACTTTCATTGCTATTCATTGCACTCTACTGCGGAAAAATCCCTCTCTGCCACCAGCCCAGCCCATATTTTAGACGTTCAGAATAGAATTATCAGCAGGTGCCATGTACGCATATGATAAATGAGCTGTCTAAAATAGACTACTTTTGCAGAAACATTGGGTGGAATTTTTGTCGAAAATTCCACCCATTGTGACTCTGCCCAACAAGGCGCGTATTACCCAACAAATGTTAAAAACCTGTATACTAATGCTCTGGCCACACAGTGATTTCTTTTTTTCATGCACTGTAGAGTAAATGACCGGAGATAAATGCAACTGTCATAAACGACTGTAAATTAACTTGTGTCCATTCAAGTAGTGGGCATAATTCAATTCAAATGGGAATTAATTCTCGAATGGCTCTATTGTGGACTTCTATTACTGTTTCAACCAAAGAATATAATATAGGGACGTCACAGCGGGCAACAATGTCTATTAACAATGTCGACCAATAAAACTAACATATTAAAGGCGTGATGTCACTATCATGCTCTGCTTGAATCAACAAGATAGAAAAGTAATATGTAAGGTGTGGTAATATGGACACATTAAAAACATAAGCAGTTCCCATATGTAACTATGCAAAAACATCACTCCATTTTTCTATTCACGCCAATATTTCATATTCATATTCTCTGGTTCGATAATTTAATACAGTATTTAGAATTCTAATAAGTAGTGCTTATAGTGCCTTGAAAACAATTTTTCAGGCAACATTGCTGTAAATTGGTAATTTGCATGACAGACTGGATGCCTTAAGATTATTATCAATTTTCATGGCTCTAGAAAACTGATCGGGTATAAGTGACGAATGTTAATCAAAATTTCGCTCTTTAATGTGGGTAATTCATTTGGAACACGCTGAATGTTCGCAATTGTGTCAAGTTAGTACGCACATAATTCAGTGAAGCATGCTACAATTGCTATCCCCATTTGCCTAAAATGCCATTTATGTGCCATAAAGGCAAATATTGACCAGACCAAACACCCATACCGAAACATCCTGCCAATAGATGTCACATCATAACATCAATTTGAAGGTCTATGGCACCGACCCGCCCTGAGCAATGGCAGGGAATTTACAACCTCTCAATTCAGTCTCCCGTGGCAGTAATGACTTTGCCTCCAGATGTGAGGGCGACGGGTGACACTCAGGATAGCGACTTTGACGTCCGTTTACGCCCCAAAAATTGGCTTTATGACACGTTTCATATTATTGGCCATCACACTCCCGGAGAAACAAAAAAATCTCACCCCAAGGATCAGACTTCTGTTTCAGTGAAGTGTCAAAGTCAGTGTCGTGAACGTATTATATTGCATGCTATTCAACATGTCTTTTTCCGTGTCTTATAAGGCCAGAAGCACTTCTTTTGATGTCATCTGCCTTTTTCCGCACCTTTAAAAAAACATTCATCTAACGACATTGCCGAAGAATAAATCGGTGGCTGCACTCTCACAGGTATCGATGAGAAGCACAACTTGAGGGAAAAATATGTCTCGATAATATAAATATCTTATGTGTAGGAGGACATCAACGTCTAAAGGGGAACCAACGTCAATTATTTGGCCTCAACTTGGGCTACATATTTTGTAAGAGTTTGTTGTATCGCATTGGAGTGAGTTATGATGGGTTAAGGATAGTTCCGTTTTTCCTTTAGTACGGATATTTTCTGCTTCTTTTGCGTTTTCATAGCGCCATTCTCACGGCACGCCACGCTGCATCGTCCATGTGTTTTAGAGAACATGTAATGCAGCCTCTGGTATGTGAAAAACATACTCCCACGGCTCGACTTGAAAAAGGGATTGTAAAAACTATACCGGTATAGAATTTCTCTCGAATTTAGTTTTCGAACTGTAACCCACTGTACTCTGCATGTAATGTGTAACATTATTAGTCGCTCACAGAGAAATAAAACACTATGCACCAATGACTTACCATAAAATTATCAATGTTTGGTTACGGCCTGCATTCTGGTATAGTACATTGGACTGGAAATAATGTATAGAGATATCGCCATTGATATTTCATAATTTTATGCATGAGTGACACAATCCGGTAATATTGTAATACAGTGCATAATCATATGATACATGTGAACGTTCCTTCCTAATAAATTACATACACAGCACTATACAGTATTGTGAGGTTACTACATGTACAGTACAGTGCAGTGCATAACTGTAGCTTATAGGTATACTGCAGAAGTTCTTAAAGTTATGACCTTTTACTCCTTCTCTCTTCCCTTCCATAATTCTTCCCTTATAATTATGACTCTATATCCCCACTTCCTTCCATTCCCGGAGGGCATAAAGCCATAAAATGTCAGATTCACGGCGAGCTGCAGGGGGATTGCGAAAAGAAACATTTTTCATAGCATATAGGGAGTAAAATGTAATAAGTTGATTATCCAGGAACACACCTGGCTTAACTTAGTTTACATATAGATGCTACAGTATAAGTTGGAAGCACCCTCTTGGAGCTGCTGTGTAAAGAGGGCCTACCTTGTTAAACAGACTTCACGCTTTATAAATAAACATGACCTGAGGAGAAGGCTGTGTGTAGCCTACAAAACTTTCACTATATGACCAACCTGAGGCCAAGTGAACCACGACGTACAATGTCATCCAGAAGCCTTCCATTCTTTCCACTAAGCTGAAGGTGCTTAGCCTTATTTCGCAATTTAAAGCAGAGGGCTTATCTCAGCTTCATAAATGTATTACCGGCTAGATTGCAACTGAAATTGCCATAATTAGCAATTTAGTCAGGCTTCTCTCTCAAAGAATCCCTGCACCGTGAAGGTGTACTATGGCTCACATTGTTGGTACAGCAATGATATCACTCTCTGCGGTTCAGTACGCCTCGAATCAGAGATTTTACAAATTACAATCTGGCCTCCACAAGCTGACTGACACTCATTCCCGCCATTTATAATGTAGTACAGGTAATCACGCCCGCAATTAGACCCGCCATAAAATCGAACCCCCCAAACGCTTTCCCTCATACATAAGCAGGCTGGAATGGACCCGAGTCCTGCCACACACCATGCACAGAGACATTTGTCAGCATAACTGTTTTTTCAAGCTGGAAACCTGGAGCGTTGCCACCGTAATCCAAAGCAAGCAAGCAACGAAGGCAAGGCAAGCAGGAGGGCGTAATTCCTCTCCTAAAAAATGCATTTCATTTCTCGCTCCAACCGTGATTATTCTTCGGGCCGTTTGGCGCCTTTTTGTTTCCACACCGCCGCCTTTTTTCCGGCGGCACATTTGACAGTTGGCCACGTCCCAAATCCAATTCTAGTCGATCTAAGGGGACTCACTCAGGGTCTCCTCTGTTGCCATTCAATGGAAATTAATACACCCCTGCCTCCCTCGTCAACGTCGCCATGAAGGAGGTGGAAGAGGGTAGGAGGAAAAAAATATCCATTCAGTTCCGCGAGTCTTTTTAATAATGCCGGGAAATGTCAACGATGAAGAAGACGGGGGGGTATCAATTTCCCTTTTGACACGACAGAAAAAGGAGTGGCAGTGATGCCAACCGTACCCGTATGCGTCGCAGGTACCTTTGTGCTGCCTTGGGAGTTTCCAGACCGAACCACTTCTGTAATGCGACACAAAGAGAAGTTTAATATGCTGGCTCCTTTGGAGCAAAATAAGCTGCTCAAAGTGGAAAAGGCCTATCGCAATATTCCAGCCCATATTGCCTTCCTACCACTTCTTTTTTTCGAGGATAGAACACTGCAATTCTCTAATCTCTTCAAACTGAATGACATTTTGTACTTTTTTCGTAGCGTTCCCTCTGGGAGTGGTATCCATGGCTACCAACAACTATCATTTGATGATAACTAGGTTAATTGTGGGTTAGGTCAGTGCTTTTATTTTGGAGAGCGGTCTGGAGCTTTAGCAACCATTTTCAAACATTCGGCAGTATATTACAGTGTATTCATTTTAGGAGAGTATTGCCGGTACTGTGCACGTTGCTGTCACATCTGCAGGACTACTAATTAGTACTGCACAATCATCTGCAATGCGTGTAAAAAAAATATCCAACACGTATAATACGCACAGTGCCTGTTCATCTCTTTTTCTGGTATATACGTACACCACAACGTAAGCCCGGTTGTAAGAAATCAAATTAGGAAAAATCTTTATTTATGCGACTTATTCACAATGCAAAATCCGACGTAATTATTTGCTTTCATGCTACCGACCCTTAATCTGATATGTTGCTTTCAACTGTATTGCTGTTAGAGAAGATCTTCCTTTTGCAGATGACATATTACTGATATTAGCATTGAAAAGCAAGCAAGCTGAACTCCAAACACCCGCTGGTTGCGGCTTTGCTGAGGCCCACTTAGGAACGCTCCGGTTGGCCTCAATAGACGGCAACGTGGTATCGTAAGCATATCGTTAATTGAAAATTTATCGTTAATACGTGTAACTAATTATTGGAAAGGTGAAGAGCGAGAGAAGAGAGAGCGTTAATCAGAATATTAATCGAGGCATTGTAAATAGAGCAACAATTAAATCCCATTTAAGATAAACTGTGAATATTGTCTAATGCAAAAACTACTAATTGCTGCAAAACTCTGTTACATTTGCAATATCGTGCATTCGCTCGAATAATTTTGCTTACAATAATTAATGAATATTTTGTTTATTTATACATTATTTATGATATGATAATATGCTTAATTACTGGTAGGAATTATTGTTTCGTGGTGGTATGTAGTCACGTACTCACAGCCATGCAGTAGATCTCTGCATATGCACACAGTTTGCGAGTAAATAGGTGTACTGATCACTGAACGTAAACAAAACTAAAATTTAATGACAAAGGGAATGTAACTGAAAATAAGTGAATATCACCGATAACGTACTCTCGTAGGGCATCAAATGGAAAGCCCTAAAAAAATACCAGTCAATAAATATTCAACACCCTAATTCATAGCAGTGGCTCGATTGGAGTACTGCACGCTGCTGTTAATAAATTCTCGTACAGGAAGCCATTATTCACACAGTCAATGATTATATTGTGCGCGACATCACCCTGCCGAAAATCCCCGGGATGGTAATTCTAAACAACATCAGTTACGCTGGATGCCAATTTGTACCTTTTTTGTATAATTAATGAGTGTCGTGTAATTTTTATACTCTCAGGACGACAGATGGAATCGATTGAACCTCCGTTTTTTTTACACATTGAGCATACTTTCCACTTGCTAATGAAGTGATCGATGATCAGTCACCGTCATTAATTAGTCAGAGCGAAAAGTAAACCATGGGAATCGGCACTTGTAATTGCCGACAGCGCTTGACCCCCCCGCCGGCTAGGAAATCGCGACCAAACTGCCAATCGATACCCTTCTATACCAGGAGAAACCCTCCATGGGTTATTACCCACCCTCACCTTCAGGTTATTTCTCACTGGCCATTATCGGAATATTCTCTCAGATGCAGCAGAGGCCATCTTAGCCTGATGGCCGCCCGAGGATCCATCATCATGTTAGCGATGGATCAGCTCTCAGCACAATTACATCTTTCGATGCGGGAATCCTCATTCAAAGTCACGATGCGTCGCCTTGTACCACCCTCCATCTACAGCCAGTATATCAGGCCATTGCGCTGGAAAATGGTCCGACACACACACACACAAAGAGACTCAGCGTGAGGATTTGGGCTAACATTGTACACCCGCAGAGAGAAAAAATAGTGGGGGAGTTATATGAAAAATTAAGCACCGCATTCTTCTGAACCAAGGGTCGATTTCAGACTCGAGGGGGGATAACAACAACGGATGGGAAACAATATGGAGGAAACTGGGGTCGGTGGGCAGGTCACACGCCTCTGGGGTTTGACTCCCTGGTGTTGTATTTTTTTGAGTTAAATAGTGCTTTCGAGGGAGTGCGTCATTTGAATTTTGATGGTGGTTGCACTGTTTTATGCTCGAAGGCTGATTGCTAAAGCAGTATGTTTCTCTTAAATGGTGGATCAGCGTGTCGTGGTTACACTGTGCGTTGTATGTAAGTCCAGGCCTCCGTTTACGGCCCTCGTTTCGCCTCCTTGCCGCCCGTAAAGACTCATTTCCTCTGGACGTGTAATTTCAACGTTTGCTGCCAGGATTAAAAGAACGGGGCGATAAAGCGGCACAACCTGGGCTGCATACTGCAGGTCAACAAGGCTTTACGTGTCGCGCCTTCAACACCACTCCAAACACCCTGGCCAACATGGCCAGACTTTGAAAACAAACGTGCATAATTATATTCTTAAGAGCTGTTGTTTGTTAGTAAATAATAAACATTATAGGTTTTGCAGACATATTACTCATTATGATCCTGCACCGGCACGTTCTGACCTACCCATTCTTATGGCGTATTAGCATGAACCCCACATTTGTGGAAAATGTCCAGTCAACAAGCTTGTGTAACCCAGCCCGCTAATGGAAACGTCCTATCTGCAATGGCCATCAGAGCACCTTCTGACCATTTGTGTTTAACCCTTGCAACGTGTTTGCATTATGTGCACTTCCGATAAGTCCAACTCCAGGCTAAGCCAAAGTGGTGCTGAAAATCGCTGCTATCTTAGAATGTGCATGCAGCTATAGTAAAAGCCGATCTAGGTTGTTACATTTTCCAGTAACGCTTGTGCCGGATTGGTTGGCACGTTCCAAGCACTTTTTTCCCATTCCGTCCTCAGACTTGTTTTCTTTCCGCTCTCGACTGCCCCCTTTTTTCTTTTTTCCACTCTAATCCCACTGAGGATGCTTCCTTTTGGACTTGAAGACCTCGTCCAGACGAAATGGGTGAAAGAAACTGCTTCCCGCTGAAAATGTGCTCGGAGATGCGTGTTCTTTGAAAAATCACGTTGCATTTGTTTTTCTCTGGAGACAAAAAAGGGAAACCTGACCTGCCCTGCCATCCCAACTTGGGTTCAACTTCAACCAAGTCGTTCCTTTTACGCGCATCTCGCAAGAATTCTCGTCAAACACACTTCCCTCCAGCAGCTCACAGTCAGCATTTTTTTTTTCAATATTCCAGCCTTTGATATTTTTTCGGCTCAGCGACTGTTGTCAGATTAAACCGACGATAACGTACAGTTTATATGGAGGTATACGCTGTATAAACGCATGCAGTTAACTTAGGACATGTAATTTGATTCGGCTTCGATAGTGGTCTCGCATGGGTTGATATCGGTTATGAGACTTGATAAAGTGTTCATTGAAACCGGAAATGAGGTGCGGGCATGCTAATTGCACTAGTGGAACATTTACAGCACAGTTTGTTTAACTGGGAAATTATTATGAGTCGTTGTGGGTCGATTCGAGAGACTATAATGGAAGTAAAAAATGGCTTGTGAGATCACCAAGTATAGCCACAAAAGCTGGAGGCAAATGGTCTCTTATTCAGCAACGTACTAGTATCAGTAACATATAGAAAAACTGTGATGTTTTGCATTACCTAATCTGTGTTATGCAGTTCTATCTGATTGCATTTCATTTAAATAATGTTCAAAAACTATTAATCAACATCTGGTGTTCAACATTGTGATTCTGTGCGACGTGAATGTTTCACCATGCATTGTTCAGTTTAAAGATCGGCATAATTTCATTTGAAAGACGTGTGAAAATAGACAATAACGTTGTTAAAGCTCAAATGAATGGTGCAGTTAATAAATTTAGTAGTTGTGGCACTATACTACCCACTTATTAGCATTTTCAAAAACTGCGGTATTTCATTGCCTCTGCTAGGCATTACATGCATGACACATCTGCAAAGTAAATTACACCACATACTACCTAAATCATGCATCTAATTTTTAGGGCAAAAGCGGTAGTATAGGGACGAGGCCTCCATATTTCGGGCTATGATGCGCATTAATGTTTGTTTACATTAATTCGACTGTGAAATAGCCGGTTATGTACTCCTCTGTAATCAACATAATATTGCTCTGCCTATGCACTGTAAATGCGAGCCAAAAGTAATTATTCATGTGGAAATGGCAACTTTTCAGTATACCATCTGGATTGCATCCGCATTGAAACCTGCAAACCGCTTATGAAAAAAAAAAATCAACGAACGGTGCTAAAATTGGATTTTTTTTCGCACAAATCTTCCAGACATATTGAAAGATATGTTTGGAGATAACGTGCAACATCAGAACCTCCTGCCGGTGAAGAAAATCCAATCGCCGCGAGCTGCGGTCGTTTAGCAGAAAAGTGGAATTGCAGACGGTATATACTATCGATTGCAGTTCGGCAGAGAGCTTCGTCTGTCTGTCTGTCCGACACAGTAAACACAAGTCAGGAAAGAGTTTGAAGCCATAAGTCGGATGAAGGAAAGGGTCCGGAAACCATCCGGAAATATGTTTTCATTCCTTCCTCGCCCACCATCCCTCCCAAAAACTGAGCAGCCTTGCCCAATATAGCCTCAGCTCTCTCACATCTAGAAATCAAACTGAAATTTAATCCAGTCGGTTCCCAATTGACAGGAGGCACTTTCGGCGAAACCCAAATCCGGGCTTGTCGAATGCAACTGTAAAAGGGTGGGCTTAAAATCCGGAGGAAGGAACGCTTATGGTCTATATGGGTTTTCCGGGTCCCTCTCAAGTGTCCCTACGCGTTGCAAGCATGGAAATTGAATTCATCGCCCATTCTGTGGGGGTTAAATTGATATTTGTGGCCCACGAACGGAGCTGGAGTAATGCGTGGAGAGTAAATCCAGAAGACAAATCTTCCGCTTTTTAGAATTTAATGCGTGCCAACGTCGCTCTCTCTATTCCCATTGGGTACAAGATATTGCTATCGTTACTAATCCTAACTGCCGCCGCCTTTTTACTCCCAGTTGCATGCGCACTGCAGCTGAGATATTCGGGCCTTCTGGAATGGTCGTGCCAATATATTTTTTCCCCTCCCTTTGCCTTCCTTCCCCATTACTGCCTCCTGAATTATCGGAAACCGATGCGTTATTACTATCATTTGGTGGGGTTAAGTGCATTGGAATCGATTATAATCCGTTTCAAGAAAAAAAACTTGGTGTCAATATCCTTGGTGAATTGTCGTGACGTCCATACACGTCTTCATATTTTTAACCAGCAATTATCAGCTGATGCGGTTCTTTGAAGGGACACCACTTGTGTCCTAACAGCCCATATATCCTGCGAAGAGCACGACATTATCGTCGCGGTGGCATCTCAAGTGCTGTAAATGCGTTTGTACTCCCAATTACCAGCAGGGGGAGGCATGGTTGAAAGTGACAGGTCTCGCAGGTGACAACGACGTCGTGTCGTCTGAGCAAGCCCAGCTAGTGTCTGCTGCTGCCGGGAAACCACGGATGCTGCTGTAGCATCCATGCAATCTGTGCTTATTGAATCTGAGCCGAGGCCCGTGTAAGCACAGCCAGGGCCCACTGGATTTCCCAACTGCACCAGCCCTTGCTCCTTCATACATACATGATGAATTAGGGGGTGGTTCGCTTGGGGGGTGCTGGATACTATGTTATCGTGCTGCCAAAGTCATCACTCGGGATTCGACACTGTTCCAAGTCAAATTCAATGTCGATGCCTCCGGTGGTCCTTTTTTTTTTTGGTTAAACGTATGCTTTGAGGCTGGTCCTTCCCACTACGGCCGTTTGATAGTCGGGAGTTTTTTTTGGTAGACCTATAGGAAGAGAACCGGGTGAGAATGACGTCACAAGTAGGATTTGCCACTTGGCATGGATTCCAGACCGGGAGCGATCCATGCACTATTGTGCAACTGGGGGAAAGGGAAAAAGGCTAGGATTTATGGCGTAAATTTAACAAGGGGCGAAGAGGAGATTACATCGCTTCTGTTTTATGCACTTGGGTCTAAAAGTGAAATGGCGGATCCTGTTCGAGATGCCATATTTTTGCAAAATTTTACTTCCACCATCAAAGTTCTTTATTATGTAGGAAAAAGACATAGGTATAGAGAGTGCGCGGCATTATGTAATACTGGCGTGCAAAATGAGGCAAAACGCGTACCGGTCATAAATGCAATGATCGGTTTTATGCACCAGTGGCTGTAAAGTACGATGTTGCAAAAGCGCATTTCAATGCAAACACAATTGTGCTGACATCGTATACCAACACACCCAAATCACTAGCAGCCATAGCTCTGAACACTGATATAGTCAATATATCCCCCCATGGTTCTATTTCGGGTTCAGTGCATAGCCTTTGGTACTATTGAAAAATGAGCTCCCATTTTTCATACGGTACTTCCATATCGAAGATCTCAAATGGAGAAAGGTGTGGGAGATATATAGTTATCCGATATCGACATTTTTAAATGGACTTCTATGCCACGCTATAAAACCTGCCCTCAGGGCAGCAGATGGTCTTACGGAATATAGTAAGTACGTCTTGTATCAGCAGATATGGATCACTTTAAACCATAAAAATTCTAATTTACGTAGCTCATGTGTGTTTTTTTCATTTTCACATTGCAATACAGAGTGCCTGTGACTGAACTTCCTTCGCAAAAAATGAGCTTTAAAAGAAGCATCAAAACAGTGTTCTTGGGAACCTTATTTATTGCATATCCGATTACATAGCATGCACTCTTGAAGGAACTAGGTGTATAGAGTAACACCTTCGAGGTGGAGTGGAATGTAACTTACGAGGCACAGCCATACCACCTCACAGGTCTCGAATGCTATCCCCGCAGGTCGAGAGAGTATTTTCTCAGACTGTGTAAAGTTTCGATTGGTTCTTTTTTCTGCCAGCTCTCTCGAGTTTACTCCGGGTTCTGACGGACTCTAGTTGATTTGGCGACACTGCCTTCATTGCACATGCCTATCACGGGATATCCAATTATGTTCATTGAACATTTTACTTTTACAACCACAGGGATACTACGCCGTTTCCATTCATTGTCTATCATCCTTGAAACTACTTCCGTATAGTATCCATAGCCCTAGTGGTCAGTAATAAGGAAATAATTTAGCGCATACTTCATTAGAATCACTTGTCGTAAATTAAGTTTTAAATAATCGACGTGAAAGACAGCATGGCATCACCTCAATAAAGCCATACATACGTCAGGCATTTATAAGCTAGTAGAATTTAGAGTGAAAAAGGTACGGAATGTTTTTCCACACAACGAATCATCAGTCCATTAAACTCTGAGTGTTACTCTGTCAAATTTAAAAATCCGGCAATAATGCTTCCAACACAGAGAGTAAAAGCTGACAGTAGTTACGTCAACAGAGGTAATGAGTAGTTAATGCCTAATGACTTTTGAGATTGACAAGTTCATCCTTTGCCCAAGAGTAGACTGATATAATCGATGAAAACATCATCCAGCGTCACAAAGCTCTCTCCTAGTCAGCTGACAAGTCGAAATTTAAACAAAAAAATTATCACGAGATGTTCCGACATGATTTATAACTGATTTGAATGCAAAGATGCCTTCCAACGTTTTTCGTTAACTTATTTTCCTCCCTTTTTGCGGCATAGTTAAAGCCCTCAGAATCGTGACGTGCCAAAATGGGGCACAAACTTGAGCTGGGACTTGAAATTCAGTGCACGAGCGATTGGAAAATCCTTCGCTTTTTGGAAGCCCCGAAAAGCGCCGGCTCGTTCCCACCATTTTTTATTATTTTCCTCCCCACCTCCCCCTCCACCTAGCACTCCCCCTGATTTCATCCCAACCACCTACCCTTCCATAGCAGCTAGTGCCCACTGCTGCAGTAGTAGGAAAAATAGTGTTGTGGATCGGGTCCTGGTGAGACTAAGATTCGTTACCTACGAGCCAAACCCTGCCCTAATGGAACTTCTTTGTAGCTGTCCTTCCTACGCCCGGATTCTTCCGGAATTTCCAGTCCAAAAAAGGCCACTTTTCATGTCTAACAATATACGGGGGGCCTGGAAGTTGACGTGACGCCTAATCCGTGTTAGCGGAATTTTGCCTCGTTCATGAGCGAGCAGCGAAAAACAAATAAAGCGGAAGCCAACATCCAGGTAGTATTCATCACTACAGGGGGTGCGGTTTTTTGGCATAAAATATTTCACATCCATAATAGTCTACTATGAGGGTGGTGCAAAAAGTGAGCACCTCCCTTGTGATATTCCAAATAAAGTTGATTTTGAAGATTTCGGTTTCGATGGAGAGAATTGCAATGCTAACAATATGAAAATTGTCAAAACAGGAAACCAAATATTGAGCATTTTGGTCGTTTGGAATGAATGTTTGTCATGACTTATGGGCCTAGCAAATGTGGTCAATTTCAACTGACCCATTTTTAAGATAGCATAACAGTATAAAACCAATACAAATGTCAGATATGGAATGATAAATGTCAATGTATTTTTCCTACTCGGCACTCTGGTAGCAGCTGCTGGTTCTTCCTGCTCATTGAAACCGCAGCGGATATATATACCGCACATGGAAAGTCACACACCCGCAGGATATTGCTACTTCAAATATTTTATCAATTAACTTAATTTAGGCAGAAATATGTAAAAAAAGGCGGAGTCCAATTACGTTGGTTTAAAAAAATCTTTGTGCAGCAGT
>JYFJ02008101.1:0-13417 GCA_000934665.2 Catajapyx aquilonaris
CATTTGTAGACATTGCACTTGCACCTATGTTCCCTCCCCAAAAAATCCCTACCCCTACCCGACATCCTTGACTCCTTGCACCGGTGAATGAAGAAAAAGTGTAATACACAGAGAAAACTGATGGTGGTGTGCCACCCCCCAAAGAGGCCTTTGATGCCTAGCACGGGGTATTTAAAAAATAAAAAATAAAATAAAATAAATAAAAAATAAATAATAATAATAATATAAAAAAAAAGATATTCAGTTATATCTAGCTCCAGGAGTTGCCACTATGGAACATCCAGCCACCAGCACACTCATTGGTCCAAGACAAGTCAGAAATGTAAGGATGAGAAAATCATGTCAAGGCATCCAGCAACAAGATGGCAAAACAAATTTTCATTCCCCTAGACACTGGCAGTAACACACATCATACCTTTTATAGCGGTGTTTCCCAACCTTTTTTTGGTCGCGACCCCCTTTTATGATAGATGACCCCCCCCGGTGTCGTTTTGAATCCCATTTATTTTTAATTTATAAAAATAACTGCGGCCACGCGCAACCCCCACGGGGGTCGCGACCCACAGGTTGGGAACCACTGTTTTATAGGGAGATCTGGCAGATTTATCTGCACATCTTCAGTGGTTGCTTTGGAAACAGAACATGAGCATGCTGCTGATTCCTGGTGGAATTTTGCAACAAGAATAATTATCATGCTCCTACCCTACTCCCTACACAAGCACTGCAGGTGTGCAGGCCAATCTGCTAGGCAATCGCCAAAGAGGCGTCATGTGTGTTGCCGCATGGATTTTGAACCATGGACCTCCGCTTGGCTAGCCAGAAGCATAGCCACTAGATCACAGTGCTCCTTACGGGCAATTCCACGTGAACTTGATCACCTTTTGCACGAAAAAAATTGCCCGTCGATGAGTCTGAGATATGTTTTAGTCCAGGTCAAGTTATGACCTTTCCCATAAGGATTTGGTCCGCCGATGCGTGGTTGCCTATCTACAGGCGCTAATTGCACTTGGATCACAGTTAGAGGCACCCCCCTATTACTTTTATTATTATTACCCCGTGCTCGAGCCATTGCGGCTCGTTTTGGGGGGAGGGGGAAGGTTCCCAAGGGGGGGGCATCCACGGTTTATAGTCACTCACGACTCTCTCAGATCACCAGACCTTTTCTCTGGCCCCGGGCAGCTAAGGGAGTGCAATGCTGCCCCGGCGTGTCTGGTGAAAAGCGGAAAAAGACCCGGCCAAGCAGAGGTGACGGGGACGGGATTTGAACCCCGGCCTCCTGCTTCGCTAGTCAGTGGCGTAACCACTAGACTACCACGCCTCCCTGCGCCCCCCTATTACATTTACATGACAACGTAAATGCATGATGTAATGCATGTTTCATGTGTGAAATTGTCTCCTATTTCCGACAAAAATAGTCACTTTCCGATAGCTGTGCAAATTCATGTCAAAATTCGACATTTTTGCAAACAAATGACATTTTCAAAAAAGGGCCAAAGTCAAATGTCATCACATTGATATCAAAATACACCTCACAGTGTGCTCCATCAGTGATACAAACGGAATTTTGGAATACGAAATTGTTACGGAGCTATAGGTACTGACGTAATTCCGTTTGTATCACTGATCGAGCACACTGTGAGGTGTATTTTGATATCAATGTAATAACATTTGACTTTGGCCCTTTTTTGAAAATGCCATTTGTTTGCAAAAATGTCGAATTTTGACATGAATTTGCACAGCTGTGACTATTTTTGTCGGAAAGAGGAGACAATTTCACACATGAAACATGTATTACATCATGCATTTACGTTGTTATGTAAATGTAATAGGGGGGCGCCTCTAACTGTGATCCAAGTGCAATTAGCGCCTGTAGATAGGCAACCACGCATCATCGGACCAAATCCTTGTGGGAAAGGTCATAACTTGACCTGGACTAAAACATATCTCCCACTCATCGACGGGCAAATGTTTTCGTGCAAAAGGTGATCACGTTCACGTGGAATTGCCCTTACATTTTTTAAATTTGTTTCAGGATGATAAGTATGCTGACAGATGCCTGTTACACTGGGAAGAAACATCCTGTGTCTTGTGGGGGGCAAGAGCAAAACTGCCTTTACATCTCTTTAGAAATCTTCTATGTTCTATTGCCTACTCACCAGACTGGAATGTGCAGCAACATCCCTCCACAACCTGCACACCTGAGCGGCTTGCAATAGGTCCTGAACGCTTAGGTACTTGAAGACTTGCAGAAGGACGCCATAACCAGAGCATAAAGTGGCCATAAAGCCTCTCTTTAGGGACCCTTGTTGGGTGGCATCTCCTTCCTCCTCTTCTTCCTCCCAGGAATGACTACGCTTAAACCGCTTTGGGCATGGCTTTGATGGAGTGCGAGCCTTGCCACGAAAAGAGCCATCACCCCTGCCATTCAGTTGTACTGGAGCAGGCAGTGATGTGGGAGAGACGGTAGTTATGGAAACAGGGGTAGCAATAAATGCAGGCTGCTGCACAACATAGGTGGTGGTGACTATCTGTGGGGATCCCAGGGCCACAACAGTGGCAGGGGATGTACGAAGAGATGTAGATGGTGGTGGCATGGTGGTCAGTGCTGCAGCGGAGACCATCAAGCCATGTTCAGTAGTGCTAACAGAAGGAACCATTGGAAGTTGTGCAGGGCTTGCCTCTGCAGGTGGTTTTGGCTGTATCTTGGCCTGCCCACGTTTGGCCTGAGGGGATGACGTCCAAGCTGCATCCAGATCACTGCCAATCTATTTTCATGATAGGAAGAAGATACAATCTTATTTGGTTACTTGAAACAAGCATAAAAATATTCAACAGAAGTATAAAATTACTTATGAGCAAACTGTAAGTCTAACAGCATTACCTCACCACCATTTAGGCTTTAGGGTAACCCATACAGTGATGGCCAGTTTAGAGTATTGGTCTCAGTAATACATGAATATCCTCATAATTTCTTTCCGCATAGATTTTCTAAAATGATTATCTGCTAACAGGCTTTCCCTGTTCACACTGCATCAAATTCACTCAAATCTGTCAGAATGTGCATATACAAGGCACATCCAGAAAGTAAGTTCAGTTTTTTAATTAGAAAAACCACAATGCACCCCCAGAATTTTTATTTACACATCTGAAATCGACAACTGTCTACTTTTTTTCTAAATAGTTTCCAGCCAAATTGGGGCATTTTTCATTGAGTTACACAATGTTATTTTTGTATGCCGATGTTATAGAAATGCCACCAGCCATTTCCGCGATCCCTGAATGCTGGATTGAAACTCCTCGTCATTATCAACCATCTGGTTTGCAAGCCATTTCTCCCAGTCCATGGACAGGTGGTAATCGCTAGGCTCTAAATCCCAGGTGATCAAAAAATTCTCACTTGAATTGTTGCGGCAGGGTTCCAGTAAGAAAGGCAGTACGCAGGGGTGCATTGTCGCGCAAGAAAACAGACCCGAAACTCAACGTGCAGCTACGTTTGTGACATGCTGGTGAGCTCTTCCGATGCATGCCAATGCCTTCAGTTGCCATCTTTTGCATAAGACACTCTGATTTGAGCTCGTTTGAGCTTCATGACCCTGAATATGCTACAAATATGAATGCCAGATCCTCCTTGTTGGACACAGTCACATCCAACAGCAACAAAAGCAGTAGACAAGACTGTAGAGGGTGACAACATCAAAACCTCCATTGTTGACAGTTACTCATGATGTCACAGGCAGCCATGTGCTCTTGTCAGTTTTAAACTTTAAAAACCCAAATCTTCAGTTTTGAGTGTTTGAAATGAATTCTGACTTTCACCAGCATGCTTTTTGAAGGTGATGTGATGTTCTAAAAGTATAAAATCACCCTGTCATACATTAACATGCCCGTAGGATTTTGTTGACCCCTCCAAAATTTGGCAAGGAATTTAAAATGAAGCCCATCTTATTAGAGTCTTAAATGCATGTTAAAAATGATGTATACTCTATGACACATGCTCAAATGTTCTTAGGCTCACCTTAGGTATCAGGATAAAGCGGTTCCCTCCAATGTTGGCCACATTGTGGGGACGAACAGGCATTCCAGGTAGGGGTATGGCTTGCTCGGCGGCAGACCTTTTTGGAAGTCTTTGCTTCCGCTGGTCTTGCATCTCTCCTTGTTGCCCCCCTAGACCACTTGGGGGTGTCCAAGTGCATGCAGCTGTGGCCACAGTTGTAGCAGCCAAGTTGGCCATTCCGGCCAAGGTGGCCATGGCAGGTAGGTTCTCCTTACCCGGTGGGTCAGAGGCAAGGGGAACAGGTGAAACTGGCATTAACCCAAGAGAAGCCATTGGGTTTTGCAGAGGTGGTGATGATGGTGTTGACAGAGGAAGAGGTGCGGAGGTAACCATGTTCGCAGGGTGAGTAGGAGCACGCACCAAAGGTGGTGGTGGTGGAATAGGCTTCTGGGGGGAAGAATCAGGACTTCCCTTGACATTGGAGCCAGGGCTTGAATTTAGCCTTATTAATGGAGGAGGGTTACCGCGTCTTGACGACACTTCTGTCTGGCAGTACTGCAAAGAAAACCCAATGTCATTTTGAGATTTATAAGTATCATTAATAAGCAATGTGTTTTTTGACTCTCTCTTGCCACTCGCTTATGAACCAAAACAAAGGAGGTGGCTACATAAAAAAAAAGCACTAGTAATTGAAGACGTCACTTGCCAAAGGGCCCAACTCCATGAGGTGAAATTTTTCAGGAGACTAAAAACTGCATATATGCATAGCCTAATTGCTCCATTTAGCATTTCCCAGTTTATGATGCTCATAGGGCACCATTATACACACCTAGTGGCATAGACATCATCTACTTGAAAGCAATAGGTCCGAGTCTATTGAAGGTCAAATTCAGTGGAGTTGGGCCCTTTGGCAAGTGACTACCCGCATCAACATTTCGTGTTGCAATTTAAGTGGTATATATGGTGTATGTAGCAATGTCTGTCCATCTGAACACATTATATTCATAAAGTAGGACTACAAAGAAAGGTGTGACCAGTTTTATTTCCATCCTATGTTAATTATTATTAACATTAATCACAATCTGATTTGCATCCAGTCACTTGCCAAAGGGCCCAACTCCAGTAGTAGGCAATGGGCTGAAATCATCATATTCAATTTTAACCCAGATATGACGGGAAAAGTTTTTGTTGAATTTTTGAACTTTTTTTGTTTCTATTAGTTCATATTTGTTCCCAAAACACAAAAATCAAGACTACATTTTTCTGAATGCTTGTTTGCGAGAAAATGGCCATTCCCTACAATTTTGGGATGCTAGGAAAATGTAACCTACAGGGTGGGCGAAAAGTCCCAGGACACCTGGCTTTTTTTGCCTGCAAAACAAATCTGTGCATGGAAAATGTGTCGGGGATGCTGGTGTAACATAGTCTGGACACTGACGGAACTGTTTGATGAGGGGAGACATCTGACGATCCCCAACAACACCCACAATAAATTAACAATGTTAACAGTGCACGATGGCGGATACGAGCGGGTTCACTGTGGAGGAGAGACTTGTGGCTACTGTGTGGGTCCACGAGAGGCCTCATACGGGAAAGAACCTAACGCACATCATGCAGGATATCAGGGCTCCTTTTGGTAAGGTGCCACCGAGAAGAAGTAACTTGTTCAAGTGGGAGAAAAAAGCATTCAGCATGGGAAATGGGAAAGACGGGAAGCGTGAAAGACACTTCCCTTGCTAAATGCTTTTTATGGGTGTTGTTGGGGGTACTCAGATGTCTCCCCTCATCAAACAGTTCCGTCAGTGTCCAGAAGATGTTACACCAGCATTTTCGACACATTTTCCATGCACAGATTTGTTTTGCAGGCAAAAAAAAGCCAGGTGTCCTGGGACTTTTTGCCCACCCTGTAGTATGGCTATAACAGTTGAAGATTACATGACCATGGCAACAGTGATTCAGAAATATCCATAGTTTCATAATATCACCAATGATTGATTGTTGTCAATTGCATTACCATGGAAACAGGCTGTGCAAAGAAGGGGTTGCAATTGAGTAACAATCAACAACAATCAAGGATTTTTGCAACGGTTGCCATGTTAACCAATTGCCATGTCATCTCGGTTTAATATTGTATGGTGAAAATACAGTTCAACAAAGCGTACAAAATCCACACACATACTTTACGTGTCCAAATGCGGGTGCATTTGCCTCTTGCGTTCCCCAGAGGGGACACCAGATTTCAACACTACTCTCAGACAAGGAAAGTAAAAAAATATGCCTATATTTCCACATCGACATCATCATTCATAAGTTTGGAAAAATGGCGACCAAAAGTTTTTTGTTTTGTTTTTTTTTTTTTTGTAAATAGCTAGCCAAGCGCTGTACTGATAAAACCCCTGTTCTTCAGGAAAATTCCGATTCTATTTGCAGGGATTTTCCTTTAGCCCCGGGGTTTTATCAATACCGGGCTTGGTGAAACCGGCCCTTAGTCACAGCAACTGGCGACCTTTGGAAATACACAGGATTGAATGAGAGCATTCACACGTGGCCATGCAATTGTGAGGGTAGGCTTCTCTGGCCCCGAAGTAGCTAGGGAGGGCTTGACCCCGCGACTGACAAGGGAAGTGAAAGTGTTGTCAGTGGAGTCTCTGAATGCAACTTGGCACAATAATACGAGTATAGACAGGTAAGTTATTAAAGAAAATGCAAACAATTTAGGCGGATGCCCACAAGATCAAAAGTTATGACCTCTCGAACTCACAAGGTACACTTTCCAAGGTCTCACCGATTTTCTTGAAATTCGGTACATTGGTAGGCCACCCCAAGGGATGAAAAACGCTCCGAAAGTGACCTGCTCAAAATGACTCTGTGACCCCTTTTTGGGGGCTATCAATGCACCAAATCTCGAGAAAATGGGTGAGTTTTCAGCATTTAAGACTTGACCTCTGCCCTCCAAAAAGGGGTCACCGGGTCATTTTGAGCAGGTCACTTTAGGTGCGTTTTTCATCCCTTGGGGTGGCCTACCAATGTATCATATTTCAAGAAAATCAGTGAGACCTTGGAAAGTGTCCCTTGTGAGTTCGAGAGGTCATAACTTTTGACCTTGTGGGCATCAGCCTAAATTGTTTGCATTTTCTTTAATAACTTACCTGCCTATATTATTGTGCCAAGTTGCATTCAGAAACTCCACTGACAACACTTCCACTTCCCTTGTGAGTAGCTGGCCTGAGCGTCATTGCTTCTGCAAGCGCTCAAGTGCTCAAAGGCTACAAGTGCCACTAGGTACCAGACCAGCTGCTTTTCATTGATGCAGGTGCGCGGAGCCACAGCCAGGGGCCATTTCGGGCCATTGTTCCCACAGATTTAGTCATATTTGTTCACCATGTCACAAGAAAAGAGCAATCTCGGAAATATACCACCGTGGATTGTCAAATTAGTAGATGAAATTAATGTGGAAGATTTCATATCTGAAGTCGAGGCTCATCCCGCTATTTGGGACACATCAATTGCAGACTACAGCAACAAGTGTGTGAAATAGTCCCTTTGAAGCTCTTTCAAGTTATAAAGGGTGGACATGAATTGAATCTATGGAACAAAACCACAAGTCCAGTCCAAGAAATGGGTGGGTACGAAGAATTTTTTTTTTTTTTCCCCCTGGACATGGCAATGAGCCCTACGCATGTGACTTCCTGAAACAGGTCCGTAAAGGCCACCCGAATATATGGTGAGATTGCCGCATCGATACAACAATCAGGGGAACCATATTGTGCAATTAAGGGAGGCATGGTGGTCTAGCGGTTACGCCGCTGGCCAGCCAAGCAGGGGACCGGGGTTCAAATCCCGTCCCTGTCACCGCTTGGCCGGGTTTTTTTCCGCTTTTCACCCGACATGCCGGGGCAGAATTGCACTCCCTACTCTTACCAGGGCCAAGAGAAAAGGTCTGGTATTAAAAAGAGGGTCTGCAATGACTGGAAACTACAGAGCGCCCTCCCTTGGGAACCTCCCCTTCCCCCACACCAGGGCATTACGACGACATCATAAGTGTGTATGTAATAAAAACCACAAAAAGAAATAAAGGTCCGTGCGATACCGAGAAGGTCTGCACTACCCAATTATTATTATTATATTATTATTATTATTATATTGTGCAATTAACTGATTTGGACTTGTGCTTTTGTTCCGTTGACTGTGTGTAGCTCAGGAAGCTGTAAAAAAAGCTGAACTTACAACCATGTCCAGAGTAACTAATTTTCTTTTAGTGATCACAAAATCAATGGGGTACGGTTTTGCAATTGTCTGAAAATTAATTATTCCCGAAACTGGGTCACAGATTTGGCACTTGCCCCGATGTGGGGTAAGTGCGACTACTGGCCTTGTCTTTGCAGGAGAGCATCGGGTAAGAAAAATGAGGTAAGTGTCGACTAGGGTAGCAGTATACCTTTCTAGAGTTCTTTAACGAATCAAAATACCTGTTTCCAGTGTAAAAGTATCCATTTACAATGAAAATCTGCATAAGCCTAGAGTATGCCAAGAGGAGAAACAGTTCCCAATTTACATAGTTTGAGTTGACATGTGAACAAAATAAGTTAGTATGCCTCAGAAGCACTTCTTCAGTAAACGGAATGCTGCACTCACACGTTTAACACACATTTAAACCTGAAAAATCCACTCCAAATAGTAATGCTCCACCTCTGCGATCTTCCGCAGGCGCAGTGTGCCCCAGTGTCCCAGTCATGGGGCAACTGCGACCTAGGCAACTAAAGGTGACTTTATAACCTTATAGTTAATTACACAACATCTATGAAAAGGTCACAGAAAATGCTTCATAACTATGCAAAAATATAACACCCAGCATGTTGAAGTGTACCTACAAAAAATATCTTGCGAAGTTCGTCGATCTTCTTCTGAAGGTGAGATGGGAGGGTCGCGCGTTCCACCTCCGTCATAGCCACACAAAGCCAGTAACGCGGGAAAATTTTTGCCCTACGTTGACGGAGGTCAGAACAATCATATGGGTACCATGGCAGGATTTATTTCCGAAGTCGCACTCACCCTGATTCGGCACTTACCCCGACTCACCTTATAAGATTTTATAGTCATAAAATTGAGACTTTTTTTTTCAGTGACAGAAAAATGTACAAGCTATTCAGAAACCACGTTACATGGTCGGAAAACGCTATAGTTTTGCCAGCAGAATTTTTCAAAGTTGCCGTTACATACAGGGTGTTTCAACTTTTTTGTCCGAACAGTTATCGGAAAATTGCACGTAGCTGCTACTTTGTAAGCAGTGACTTTCAAACAGTGATTTTTCGGAGGAACAGGAAATATTCCCTGCGAATCGTAGGTTGAAGTGGCGCCCGCTGAAAATTGAGGGTCGAGCCTGGAAAAAAGAGGGTCACACATGCCCTGGGATGTGTGACCCTCTTTTTCCCCATTCCCCATTCCTCCGACAAATCACCGGTTGCAAGTCACTGCTTAAAAGTAGCAGCTACGTGCAATTTTCTGATAACTGTTCGGACAAAAAAGTTGAAACACCCTGTATATGTAACGCCCGTCTGAAGCGGCATTTACATGTGAGCGATTTGATCGCACGATGTCATCGCCAAGCGATAACAACGCTGAGTAACCCAGTTTTGGAGGCGAAAATCGATTGTTACTCTCACCTCAAACAATATTATTTTGTTACTTCGCTCTACTTTGCTCGTCAAATTGCTCACATATAATAATAATAATTGGGTACTAGGCGTACCCCAGAGGGTTTTCTGCCTTGACCTTTATTTTTAACGATGGTACAATTTTTGGGAATCCCATTTTTGAAGCACCCGGGCCCACGGGCAGGATGACAGGAGGGGATGTGCAAGTGCAGTGCCTTGTCTGAAATGTGGTCATTTTGTGAGCTCTCCCGAGTGGATTAGTCTAAGGAAATTCCACCCGAGAAGAAGTCAGAGACGACACTTAACTCTGCACGAGATTGAGGGGGTGTCCCCGGGCTGGGATCGAACCCGGGACCTTAACATCCGTGGGCGCATACGTTACCGTAGCACCACTCCGCCTCCCTATATGGCTCACATATAAACATACCTTTATAAGAGATTAAGAGTTAAGTGTGATATTATAGTTATCCTCTGCCATACATCTTATGAATTGTCAGCATAGTCATTACAAGTAAATGGAATAGGTCTAATATTGTGTGTATTATACATTTTCATGATGAACTAGGCTGCTGCTGGGATATGGTGATATTTATTCATACTTCCCGCACTTGTAGTGCTCAAGTGATACATCTAAGCAAGAAAATGTACAGAATCACTTTTAAAGTGTACCACGTAGATCAGCGGTTCTTAACCTGGGGTGCCCACACCCCCAGGGGGTGCGAGGTGGCTCCCCTGGGGGTGCAAGAAAGGTGTACCTCTGGACTTAGTCTCACTATGAACTTAATCAATCGCCCCTGGTATAGAGGGTGCGACAAGGACCAACTGTCTTCAAAGGGGTGCGGAGGCCCAAAAAGGTTGAGAACCACTGACGTAAATTATATTTCATCACAACACACCATATTACCTCCCATATTGCGGCACGCCAGTATAAAACGAGGTCGACCAGCATGCCGGTATAACACGGGGGTGGCCAGCATGCGGCAATAACCAAGGTAGATTTCCGTAATTTTGATCCTTGCCAAATTTTTTGGAATGTGTCTGGTACGATACTAAAATAATGTTACAATGAAAATGGCCGAGTGTACAGGATGTGAGAATATGTCAGTTCTGTTGCACAGTGCATTAAGAAAATGTAGAGTGTATGACCAATCCTATCGTCACCCTGCTCTTACCCCCTGCTCTAACATACTGTTTAAATAGAGATTATTGCCAAACACTGCGATTGAAATCAAAATATGGTACGGTACCCTATTTGGAAAATGTGCCTTTTCGATAGCCTTTAAGTGAATTACGATTTTCAGGCAAATGTCAAGTTCAGAAAGGATAATGTAACTTATGTGAAAACCTCGCCTTATACCGGCATACCTCGCCTACACCGGCATGCCGTAATATGAGAGGTAATACGGTATTTTGCTCTCAAATTAATTCCAAGGGAGCTATTAATGAAAAAAAACCATTTTGGCCGCCATTTTTCCAAGATGGCGGCCAAACCCGACACACCAGAGTGGTGCAAAATCAGTGTTATTCAGTACCATATTAGGAACAAATTGGGGGAGGCACGGTGGCCGAGATGGTAACGTCTCGACTTGCTATGCGAAAGGTCCCGGGTTCAAATCCCCACCTGGGAACAAACCTTTCGCTTGCGTCAATGGGTCGTGACCCGCGCCTAAGGAGGCGTCTTGGCAACCTGACCTCCTGGGGGACTGCACCTGGCCCACCGCTGGACAATGCACCTGCACATGTGTCCCCTCCCCAAATCCCCTACCCTTACCCAATTTCCGAGTAATCCTTGCACCGGTGTTCGAAGTAAAATCAATTAGAAAACTGTATGGTGGTCTGCCACCCCCTATAACGACCAAGTGTTGTATCACGGGGTAAATAAAATAAAAAATAAAATATTAGGAACAAATTAAAATTCCAGATTTTCACCGTTTTTTTCAAATTGGGTTCAAAAAACTCCCTTATTGACTGACTTACAGAGAGAATTATAGGTTTAGACCAAGTGCCTGGGCCTTTGGAGAGTAACTACTCTGTTATCTTCGTGTATAAACTGGCCAGACTGCTTCAATTTGTTGCTCACATGCAGCTCAAGTGAAGGTTTTTCTTTTATTTATTTTATCAACCCCTCCCCCCAAGAAGCTGTACCAACTATTCCTTTTTAGATTCCTTGGTCCAATTCTTGTTCAATACAGAAAGGCTATATAATCTTGTAATAATTATGCATATACCCACCCTTACCAATCCTACCCTCAATACACACACTACAATACAATACAATACACGAACCACACCTCAATCACACCTGCCACACCTTTCCTATCCTATACAGGGTGGTATGTAAATGGTGCACAAGCTTCAGGTAACGAGATTCCTTGTGAAAAGCCAGTATAAGGGAGTGAAGGTCCTATTGCTCTACAATGCCTGGTAAGAGCTCGCGAGGCCTGCAAAGTTTGGGCCAAATCATGACAGCATATCCGCCCGCGAAATTCAAACACTAACGTATCGCTATACTGGATGCGGTGCGTTGCCATGTTGACATCCCCACATTTCCACTCAACAATGGAACAGTATACCTCACGGGGACGATGGTATGGCAACATCCCTGCGAGTTTATATGGTTCCATTGTTTGGTGAAAATGTGGGGGATGCCAACATGGCAATGCACTGCATACAGTATAGCGATACGGTAGGGTTTGAATTTCGCTGGCGGATGTGACGTCATGATTAGGCCCAAACTTCGGAGGCCTCGTGAGCTCTAACCAGGCATCGTAGAGCAATAAGACCTTCACTTCCATGTATATTGTTGTTGTTGTTGTTGTTGTTATTATTACTATTATTAAACCTGCTGTCCAACCTGGGGATTGAACACATGACCCCAGAGGTGGAAGGCTAAGGAATTCCATGACCTGATCACCCAGATACATTGCAGTTCATGCCAGTTTCCTTGTACCTGTCACTACTTTGCACCTTACCTGATAGCATTTCACAATAAAGGGAATGTGAGGAAGATGCAAAGAGAGGTAGGTGGTGTAGAAGGGCTGAAGTAAAATGTCTGACCTGGCACACCCAGTTGTCTAGAAGCTGCACCAGCCCCAAGCAGGAAGGATGATATAGGCAGAGACACTTCACACATTGCTGTGAGGGCACCACCCCAACGAGCCCAGGACAGCGAATGGAGCATGGAGTCAGCTCAACTGACGGCCTGCAAGATATTGGTGGATGTGGTCATTACATAAAGCACAAGCTCAACCCAGAATTAAATGCAGTAAATTTCAAGGGATCATGGAAATCATTCTCCTATAACCGAGGTCTCATCTCCCAAGACCAATAATCCAGTACTGCAGACTATGTATCTACTAAATTAATTCGGGGGACAAACTTGTAGGAGTAATAGGAGACAAAGACAAACATATTTCACATAGGAACGCGTGTCCGGAAACGCCATCTAGAGGGGGTTCATAGACAAGGAAAGGGTAAGCTCAGATGCGTCACGCGAGAGGCGTTAGCAAGCGGACCATTTAGTTGCTAGGTGGCGCGCGGATTGTACACAACTTCGCAATTTTCCATAACCTGGCAACAACAGAGCCACCTAACAACTAAAGTCAGCATGCTAGGTAGCGCACCGATAATAAACAACAACTCTGTTGTTTCCAGGTTATGGCGAATTGCGAAGGTGTGTACAGTGCTGGACAAATTAGCCATCGCTGAATGTTTTTTTTCCGTCGGCGACGGCGCTGTGTTACCTGGCAACCCTGTCCGGCGGGACTAT
>JYFJ02008102.1:0-10000 GCA_000934665.2 Catajapyx aquilonaris
ATCATGATGTCACACGCATGACGTCATCCCTAATCAAACATTTAATTTATTCACTTCCTGCATAAAATGCATAAATGCAGTAAGTGAATGGAAAAAAAGCAGTCAATTATTTCATTCACTTACTGCATTTTATGCAGTTTATGCAGTAAGTGAATAAAATAACGCACTGCTTATGTTCCATTCACTTACTGCATAAACTGCGTGAAATGAATAAAAATAACGTGAATACTTACTGAATTACTTACTTAGTGAACATTGTCGCTGCATAAATTTATGCAGTTTTCAAAAGTGAATAAAATAATGCAAACCATTGACATTTCGTGCATAATTTCATGCGATAGATGCATATTCTGCTCCACATATTCACTTCGTGCATATTTTAATGCACTCCAGGTTTTCAGTGCACATGATTCGGAATGACCCTAACACAGTATTTCGAGAAATTTGGTGTTTTGATTGACTGCAACTGCCCCAAGGTCAAAAACATATCCCAGACAAAATGAATGCTCAATTATGAGTTACAAGTGACCTAAATAACATGGAAATAGCGATCAATTTCCATGGAAAACAATCGTGTTGGATATATAGTATAATATGTGTTGTTCTCGCAAAAATGGCGAAACTTGAAGGCGCTCTTGCGGAGAATAAAGATGAAGTACAAATATTATATAAAAAAATCGCAAGTGTTATGCTTGTCCATACACAACTTTTGACACCCCGTGCAATTTATTCGGACTTCTTTTATCTTCTTCGCTCCACCCTATAATGTATTGTCCGAAGATTGTGAATGCAAAAAAAGGCTCATTATTTAACAGGAGTGGATTACATCACAGACGGAAGCAAATCCTCTTTCTATCGAATGGTGGGTAGGACTGTCCAGGAGTGAGAACTCAACATGGTCATGGGTTGATGGAACCATCATTGAAATCAAGTAAGATCCAAAATACCTGAGTTGTTCTTTGGTTTCTTTGCGAAGTACTACGGGTCAATCTATATTTCAGTGATGGTGACTCAGAGCCTGGGGGAGACAAAGAGTCTTTTTGTGCAATTTATGACAGAGAATCTCAAGAGATGTTCGATGCATACTGCGATTTACATGCCATCAATCCTACATGTGAAACACGTAAGCCTTTGTGGCGCTCTTTTACCTTGGTTTCAACATAATAAGATTATTTTACATGCTGCGAGAGCATTGCATGATTATGTACACGTCCTGAAAAGTACTGTACCAGTACCATGTATAGGGCAATTATTAAACTTACAATTGACGCCACAATATAATATTGTTGCCATAGCTAAACGCGTGACAGTGAAAGCGTCATTTTAATCGTTACGTTTCCGAATTATTGAATAAAATTACTTTTAGATTCTGAGAAAGGATGATGAGTTTTCATACCCGTTAAAAATCCAACGCCATTAAAGGTGGATGAGCAAAAGAACTTGCTCAAATGTACTAAGGGGGTTAAATTGTTTTGGCTACTTTATCATAGTCTTGAAGCAACCCTTTGCACAGGCCCCACGTTAAGCAGGTGTATGCGTGTGAAGGGTTGTTTCAAGACCAGGATAAAGGGGCCAAAACAATTTGAGCCCCATAATACACCAAATGTATGATGCATGGGGATTTGTAAAAAAAATCATGATGTGATATAATTTATTCTACAAGGTGAAGAAATTTACGTTTCGGTCGCTATGAGAAATGATAGACGGGTTTTAGGCGATCACTTCGAGGATATGCATCATGGGTCTCCGCCGCACAGTTACCAAGATACGTAATTAGCATCAAATAAAAAGTGCATTATACCGGCCTATAGGTTTCGGATACTGCATACGACACTTCCATCGCCTAGGCCATTCCCTATTACAACTCATAGAATCGTAATTAAAATTAAATTACATGGTAACATCTTAAATTTAAATGAAAAAGATAAGGTCGCATGGAGGGACGCTCACCTGCCATGATATTTTATATCTTGTGTTTGAAGCACATTATCTCGGCAACTAGCCTATGCGTCGGTTACCCACGATTCCTATATTTAAAATGATCGCCTAGACACCCTCTATCATTTTCCAAAGCGGCCGTAAAGTAAATATTTTCACCCTGTATAATGTAATAAAATATGATATAATATAAAATATGACGATTGTAATTTTTAATGCTGTTGTGGTCCTTTATTTATTCATTGTAAAACTGATCGTCTCGCGTGTTTCATTCCCATCACATTTTGACAAGGATGTAAATAATCCTTATACTGCAAGTGGAATACATTGAAATGTGTATAATAGAATAATTTATCCTTACAGAAGTCGAAAGTGGGTCTGACTGTCCTGAACATTGGGTGAAGAGAGGAGATTCTTCCTGCTATTTATTTCAAATAGAGACTGCTATGCCATGGGATGTTGCAAGGGATTATTGCCAAGCCAACGGAGGAGGTTTGGTAGTAATTAATTCCACGGATGAAAAGGTGAAGGACATTATCTACTGATGAGCCCTTTTTACCTCCACAATAACTGAGAGTTCGCTATTCATTTACAGGAATGGCTGAATGGAGCAATGGAATTGTTTAACTACCTGAAAATCTGGATAGGTCTGAGTGAAAAAGAGGGAGTCTGGAGATGGACAGATGGAACCAGCCTTGAAACGAGCGTATTGTTAGAAAATTGTGCAATGATAATAATAATAATCAAATGAAAGGATAAACTACTGAACCAATCTCCATAATCCTTTGCAGGTCTTGGAGAGAAGGAAGTCCACGAGGAAGGAGAAATGGAAACGTGAAGTTCGTCTTCATTGATGAAGGTGGAGTGTTGCGCTCCATACCTCGTCATCTCGAAGTGGGTTTCATCTGTGAATTAAGTAGAGGTGAGAATTCCATTGGATAGATTAGTCAAACTACATGACAATAAAATTATTTCGTATGGTCGCTATGATTACCGTGGCTATTTTTTAAAGAGCTGAAAAATGTACATTTGGCCCCTGTCAGTGATCGGATTTTCACAAATCAGAAAATCGATAGGCATAACCCTATAGTTCTATTTTCTCCTTTAATATAAGTTGAACGCCTTCAGCATACATTTTCCCGTAGACTTGCGCGTCTAACTAAGCCAATCATTTTCTCTTCCTCATGCAGCCCCATACACGATCGCTTGTGAAGCTCCACCAGTATCGGAGAACCAAGAAGTGATCTGCATCACACCAAATGGAACAGAAGTCCAATGTCACCACAACCTTCACGTTCCTTGGAGTTATGCTTGGTACAGGTGCAAGGAACCGTACCAGAGCACAACGGGATTGCCTTTTGCCTACTCATTTTGCAACTTTGATCAAAAATGGGATTCTATTCCAGCCTTCAAGTGTCAATGACAAGGTTCCATTCAGGAACGTAACATATCAAGCAGTATTTTAAGGATAATAAATTTAATTACACAAAACTACATTCTTACCGATATGCGAATATTCTTAAGGGATATTTTAGAGACTTTTTTATTCTACCCATATAATATACAGTAGGCCTATAATACGCATATTCAACATTTTAGTGTTATGTACACAACTTCTGACGTTCCCATCCCGTAACCAACATGTTAAAATTTGAAATAAAACGCCATTGGAAACTTTTCATTGCCATACTAACATATGATTTTGGTCAGTAAGCAACGATTTGAAACATCATTTGAGACAGAATATATTGATAAAAATTTAATGTCGCACATGCGCGAAAAAAACCGAAATATTTATGAATATGCAATGACCTCAGGCAAATCGATCTCTCTATTGTAAAACACCGTTCCCTTAAGACCATGTGTCACTAGTACACACTAATACCGTATGTTAAAGAATAAAAATAAATTTATACTGCGCACTGATAATTGCAGTTTAAACATAAATTATACCTCTAATGTCATGATGTGTCTTCAGTAAACTGTGACAAAACTAAGAGGGAAGGAAACACACGCTCACGTGTGATGTTTATAAAAAATAATGTGATCTCATACCATACCAATCGAACTCTTTGTAAAACATTCGCTTTAAAAATAAAGGTGCAAGTTAGTAATGACACGCCACCTCTGCCCTTCTATTTATTAAAAATTTGTCTATTTTATCTTAGCAAAATTGAAGGTATTTTTCCTTGTAGTTGTGAAAATAATAAAGGTCTTCATTGCTTACAGCTTAATTTCCTCCAGGAAAACCGCTACCGGTAATAGCTTAGTTATCGTCAGAAGCCGTTCTGAGTCACTTTATCTGTTGCGGTCACAGACTGACTCCACCCTTCGGTAGAAAAGTAGACCTGAAAAATTGCTAAATCTTTTATGTGTTTTGCGAGTATTATTTCATCAAGTGCGTCATGGAATCATATCGACACTTTAACCTTTTCTTAATAATTATCTTCATCCTTGTACATTGTGAGTATGGAATATATTTTTCGCAACATTTCCTTATGACTGCGATGTTTAATTCGGTTCAAATTTCGCCTGTTAGTGGGCCATGTATTGCCAAATTCCACCTGTGTTAATTGTGTTTTCTAAAGCTGCCAATGTTGACGGTTAGTACGTGACTAAAGCAACGTGACAAAATTAAATTATTATTTTGGGTAGGTACTTCATGTGCTAAATGTCCCAAAGACTGGATATCTCCACCTGGTGACACGTCCTGTTACAAGTTCAATGAGGAACACCTAACTTGGTACGAGGCCAACAAGTACTGTCGAGCATACGGTGGGCATCTCCTGGTCATTAATTCCAGAAAGGAACAGGTAAGAATGTTAATCTCAGTCTAATTACGTAAACCACACGAAAAAGTATGACTCCTACACATTGCTCCGTATACTAAACAGCAATGGGTCCATTCAACCGCGAGTCGACTTTCATGGAATTCCTGGTGGGTAGGCTTGAAAAGAGACGACAATGGAACCTGGTTCTGGACTGAAGGGATTGAGTTTGACAACACCATTACGTACGTTGACAAACACAGAATGAAAATTTTATTTGAATTGGTATTGTACAAGGACTGGAAAATAATATATTTTAGAAAATGGGCGCCAGGTGAGCCTGTTGATAAAATATTCAGCGAAGACTGCGCAACATTTGGAGCTGGAGAATCTGAAGGCATTTCTGATAGTTACTGCAAGATAGTCGTGGAGTTCATATGCGAAGCATGTAAGCTTGATAGGCTTCACTGCGAAATAGTGGTGTCGTCAAGAATACAGCAGTAAAAAGCAGTATGAAAATATATATTTTGCAGACTTAAAAAACAGCTCCACCTGCCCAGATTATTGGTTAAAGAGAAGTAATTCCGCAAGTTGTTATTTGATGGGTCTTCTATACCTCATGAGTTGGTACGATGCTCACAGATTTTGCCAAGAAAAAAATGCCGGTTTGGTCATCATAAATTCCATCGAAGAAAAGGTACTGTCGTAAAAAATAAAATGAAAATGAAAATGAAAATAAAGAGTTGGAGAAGATTTAAAAAGATTCCATATATCACAGGAGTGGCTCAAGGTAACAATGGAAGATTTCGGTTACGAGAGGATCTGGATAGGACTGAATGACAAAGAGGAAGAAGGAGTCTGGAGATGGACAGATGGGACCAGACTGGACACCAACATCCTGTGAGGAGACTTTGTTGTGTCCATACATGGTGTGAGGGGGGTAACCACTCAACAGTCCTAATCATGTGCACTCTGGAACTATGCATCATAGGAGTATGAATAATATAATTATCATTTAATTCGAAATTTACATAAAATTGGTTACATAATTATATCTAGATATTTTTATCCGTAAAATATGCACGTAAATTGGGAGGTCCGGGCCGGGGAATGACCTTTGTAGTATTACGGTGCTAAAATGTGTAAAGGTGTATGCCAAATGCGGCATAATGTTGCAAACAAAACATGTGGTAGGCTCTACTGTACTTATTCCTAGCATGTACAGTTACAGAAAAATTAGCTACCATGTCACAACATGTGCATTTATTGTGTTATGACATACTGACCTCTGACACTTGAAAATATTCCCACATAATAAGTGAGTCGGTTTAAATACGTGCTCCAATTTCTTTTGTAAAATTGCAGTAAGTAAAATGACATCTCGATTTTGTGTTGAACCGATCTGTCCCATCTATTTTTCAGGTCATGGAGAGAAGGGTATCCAAAGGGGAGGCGGAGTGGTCCAGATTTTGTTGTTCTTTCTGATGAAGGACACTACATCTGCTTGGCCAATTTCTTCCAAGTCAATTCAATATGTGAGATAACCGGAGGTGAGTGACCCACCATTGAATGATGGCTCTCTACAATGTCCCTTGTCATGCGCACACTTGTTTCAGAGCCATACAAGGTGGCCTGCACTGCCCCACCACCCCCTTCCGACACCCAGGAGGTGAGGTGCCACTCCCCCGATGGAGGTGCCATGGTCCGGTGCCACGACGTCCTCCACGTCAGAGGGAGTGCTGCGGTGTACCGGTGCAAGGAGCCTTACCAAAGCACCACTGGGATGCCCCTGGCCTACTCCGTATGCGAGGAGGATCAACAGTGGTCATCCATCCACGCCTTCCAGTGCCAATGATACAAGGTGGCCTGCCCTGCCCCACCACCCCCTTCCGACACCCAGGAGGTGAGGTGCCACTCCCCCGATGGAGGTGCCATGGTCCGGTGCCACGACGTCCTCCACGTCAGAGGGAGTGCTGCGGTGTACCGGTGCGAGGAGCCTTACCAAAGCACCACTGGGATGCCCCTGACCTACTCCGTATGCGGGGAAGGTCAAAGGTGGTCATCCATCCACGCCTTCCAGTGTCAATGATTTTTTTAAATTTTACATTGTACCGTAATTTATGACTGACGTAAATAAAGCGTAAAAATTCTTTGGACTTAATGAATGACCAATATACAGTGGCTAATAGCGACGTGACGTATTGCGGTGTACATGTGTCACATCCGACCGCAAACATCCTCCTGTACAGGTCAGCTTTTAGGTTCAGTCGACGACGACATGGCTTTAATTCTACATCTTTTGGCATCTCTTTTCGCCTGGACAGCAGTGGAAGGTACTGTCTAGTATAGAAAAGTTTCAATAATGTCAACACTAGTCTTCTTCACTGCCGTAGGATTCCGAATGTTTGGTCAAATGTTTGAAAAAATTATTGAACCACGACAGGATTGGAAGATGGAGTTATGATAAATAGATCATAATATAGTGAGTGGTTAACTCTCTTCTCTTTCTTCATATCCGATTATACTGTGCGAGAAACATGACCTGATCGAGAATGACTGAGACGTCAAAATGTTTGTGAGATTTTGACACATTGATTCTTTTCAGGTCAGAAGTGCCCGCCAGACTGGATATCTCCACCAGACGAGGTATCATGTTACAAACTGGTTGAGACGAAAATGAGTTGGTTCGATGCTCAGAATAACTGCCAATCTCTCGGCGGACATCTCCTGATTGTTAATTCAGACGAAGAATTTGTAAGAAAATGTATTAAAATGAAAAATCATTTGTGCTAAGATTGGTTAATGTTATCATTGAACAGAACTGGATTATCTCGGTGACAGAAGCAAATCCTTATTCTCAACAATGGTGGATAGGACTGTCCATGAATGAAAACGGAACATGGACATGGGTCGATGGCACCGAAAGTGTAATCGTGTAAGACCCCCAAAAAATTCATGTTTTATTTTGTTTTCTTGTGAAGCACAGCCAATCAACGACACTATTTTTCAGGGGAGAGGAAAATAGCAGCGCAGGACAAGGGAATCACAAGGAATTCTGTGCAGTTTACGACCGAGATTCGCAAGAGATTTCTGATGAAAACTGCGGATATAAAAATTTTCCTGTCTGTGAAGCAGGTAAATTTTAATGCCCTTCTTACACTTTACTAGTATCATAATGCAAATAATGGCAGAGTTATCATTGCAGAAGTCGAAAGTGGGTCTGATTGTCCTGGACGTTGGGTGAAGAGACAAAATTCTTCAAGCTGTTATTTACTTATGTTAGTGAGTGGCTTGGAGAATGGTCTGGCATGGAACACGGCACGTATTTACTGTCGAGCCATGGGAGGTGACTTGATAGTAATTAATTCCAAATATGAAAAGGTAAACACGTTATTTCCCAAGCCATTTCCACCTCCATAACATTCGACATTCTCCGTATTATTTTACAGGAATGGCTGAGTGGAGCAATGGAAATATACAGACACCCAAAAACATGGATTGGGCTGAGTGAAAAAGAGGGAGTCTGGACATGGATAGATGGAACCAGTCTTGATACGAGCATACTGTTAGGAAACTATGTCGTGATGTTAACGATGTTATCAAATCCAATTAACTGACTGACTGTCTTTGATTCATTCCAGGTCTTGGAGAGAAGGAAGGCCACGAGAACACACTGGCAAGAATTTGGATGCCATCTATATTTATGAAGGAGGGTTGAGGCGCACATCTGTTTATGGCGAAACAGGTTCCGTCTGTGAAATAGCTACAGGTGAGTATCCTCTTTGATTTGGTCGTCTAACAGTAGTTGTTCAAGCGATTAAGGAATTATTTTGGTCAAACGTTTAATATATAAGTTTTCACTAAAACGATCGTTTGCACTCTCTACATTCAGCACCATACACCATCGCTTGTGAAGCTCCACCAATGTCTGAAAACCAAGAAGTGTTCTGCTTCTCACCAGATGTGACAAGAGTCCAGTGTCACGATAACCTTCACGTTTACGGGAGTTATGCCATATACAGGTGCAAGGAACCGTATCAGAGCACAACGGGATTTCCCGTGGCTTATTCATTTTGCAACTTTGATCAAAAGTGGGAAGCTGTTCCGGCCTTCCAGTGTCAATAACTGGCCTCCATTTAAAAACCAGTAAAAAAATCAAGTTTTGAAATTAATATTAATTTGCCACATACACTGACATTGATAAATACACTGACTACCTGTACCTACTGTGTTGCTCATAGATATTACTATTCTCAAACTATTCTTTTGCAGGTTCATTTAAATCAAACAAATATGCTGCATGGTTATGTTCCATTTGCATATAATTATGCATATAGCCTTTCTAATGTGTTAGGAAATGTTATTCTTCCAAGTTCATCATTATTGTTATTGCAGAAATTAATTATACTTTTTGATTGAATGAATATAAATGGGCATGATGAATGAGAATATAACAAAATACAGCGTTTCAGAAATCAATACAATTTTTGCATGAAACACCGTTGCTTTAACAATAAAAGTAGAAGTAATGTTACCTCACCTCCTCCGGTGTTTCTGTTCTAGTTATATACAACGATACAAGTGTCCCATCTTACCACGTTAAATGAGGGATGCGGTGGAAAAATGTGATAACCCACAAAAGTGTAATTTTCCAGGAGAGCTTATTGAAGTTTGCATTCTATTCACAAATCATAGGGAATGCGATTTTTGATCTAGTCTGTGTGTGGCTGTCTCGTGCATGATACTTGTACTTTGAGTATACCAAACGGTTTGTCACATCTTTTACATAGTTGCTAGGCGTTTAGGTAAAAAAATGACGAAGTTGAGGGTGGTCACCGCCTCACCTTCTTCCACCACACCCCTCAAATATACTACTGCGAATTAATTGAATAAAGGCACATGGGGGGCTCCAGAATGNGGGCTCCAGAATGAAGATATTCAAATTCACACAATGATGAAATAAACATTAATTAATATGACTGCATTGAAGTCAGAAGTGTAGGATTATAATATTTGACATGTTTCCTCTTGCGATAAAAAAATCCTGCCTATCGTCATGTGGGATGACTTGAAAGGTGAACAAATGGCACATTTGCGAATAGGAAACAATATATTGTTGATGATCATTAAAGGATGATGTCTCAGACGCAAAAAGGAAGATGTGGGAGCGATTTTTTCGTGAATAGCAGGCCCGTGACTAATGAGGAAGTGCCTCATTCAATATTAAATTAAGTGCACAGGTAGAAACGCTGCAAATTATTTGTTAATAAATAATTCATACACATTATATATGC
>JYFJ02008103.1:0-13411 GCA_000934665.2 Catajapyx aquilonaris
CGCATCTCTGTAGCCAACACCCTACTCTTATGCCTATCTGACCAAACCCACGCTTCACTACCATACATAAGTGAAGGAACAATAACGTGAGAGTAGATAGTCCTAACAACTCCACTTATTATCTCTTGGCGTCAGAAGGCACTCTGAAGAAAGTTAACTCGGGATTTTGAGCTTTCGTCTTGTGACAGCCTGGAACAGCACACTCCATTTCTTCATTCTCGACGACTTGCCGTTAGCGGTTGCTGTGATTCGAAGTTAGAACTTTGTCTAATTGAAAGACAGATGTGGGCAGGAAAAGCGAACGTCGCTTCCTCATCGGCAGTGGTGGTAGGTAGAGCCCCCAACCAACCCGCAACCCGCCCCCCCCCCACCCCCCNCCCCCGCCAACACAACAAGCATTTAACAAGGCCGGGATAGGACTGCAGCACAAATATGTAAATATGGATAGCGTAACTGCCGTAACATGAATGCCCCGACAACAGCGTTGGAAATACCCTGCCAAGGCCAGAAATACCGTACCACGGCCCCAGATCAGACGATATATCGATAAATGTAGAAAAGAAAATCATGAAATGGAAATAATTGGGCGGCCCGGTAGTCCGGTACCATTTGATCCATGGACCGGTAACGTTCCGCGGCCCGGGGGTTGGGGACCACTGGCTTAAGGTACTGACTTTGCGTCTTGGCAGTGAAGTGGTGTATTTTCAAGTCCATAATTCTGCCACATAACAGTTCAATAAAGTGATCAGTTTCCTCGACTAAAGTGGATTCCCACTGAGTGAATTAGATTTATTCCTGAAACTGCAGGTCCCTGATCATTTCAATATGTTCCTCTATCTTTCCTCTCCGGGGAACTCCTGGCAGGTCCCAAACATGCATTTCTCCGCATCGATGGAACACACAGTCATCTGAATCAAGTCCTGGAAAGTGTCTTGGCACCTGCAGGCTGTGGGCATTAGTTTAACATTTTGTTGAGGCTTGCAAACACACACTGCATGAGTTCCAGGTGAACCGGGGAGGACACACCATTTTGGTCGGAGTGAGGCGAAAGTGGAAAATCCCAAATCTATATCGGGGTTGTCTTGGTTCCATTGCTGGTATGTCTCATTCAAAGTAAGAAGAAAGACTCGTTTCTGCATCTTAACTTTTTCACCACCTATTCTTACTGAAACACACTCCTGAGTTCCAGGGCATATGCGGCTCACTTCGTCATCTTCATAGAATTCCGTAACTTTTTCAACAACTGACCTCTCCAGGCACTTCCCCCTTCTTGGATCACTGATACCAAGATCACCACGTACTGCTTTGATGGACCTTGCTTTTTCAACAATGTACTTAGTACACTCAAAGAATTCACATGTCTATTGCACAGACCAATTATATTATCAGGTGCTAATGTCCAAATCTGAACTTCCCCTTATGGACCCATTGCCGCCGAACACCGCATGTTACTTGCGGACTTGCTTAGAATTGTGCCCCCTACGTAGCCTACCCAACACACGACACGGCTCCCTTATCACATTCGTACATTTTTAAGATCCTGATGGTACTGCGACAAACACTTTATGAAGCGAGTGTTTAGTGGAATTGGATCTGACCTACGCAAATGAAAATATTTATCTCTAGGGTGTAATCATCTAATGTGGGAACATCAGTGGCTGCACTCGTTGGCTTTCCAATGAAATCTCCAAGACGCCTACAAGTCTTGAGGTCGGCCTCTGCAGTTTTATGCTTCTTGGACTTTGCATGACTGGTCAAGGCGGTCTTTCCCATAGACCCTATGAAGATGATAGAAGCATCCCATTTGAATTTCGCATGAGTTATGTCATATAAATGAAAAGAAACAAAAAAACATTTTATGGACATTTTAATGAATATTTAAAAAAGTGTCCCATACCTCCCGACTTTCCCCTATACCCAAATCGCCACTACTTCTTTGTCAGGACACTGAGAATGTTCTCAAACACCTTTATCCTTCTCTCTTCTAATTCTCGCAGTTCCTTCCATCGCTGATCCTCCCTCTGCCGCTGCGCTTCCTCCCGGGCCTCCCGAGCCTCGTCTGCTGCCGCCTTGTCCACCAGGTAGGACTGGAACCAGCTAGGGGGTGCGTCATCGTGGCTCCTGAGCCTCTTCCTAACAGGGGTCTCGGAACTGCCACCTGCTTCTGCTTCTGTTGCTTCTGCATCATAAGCAGCACAGGGGATGGAAGAAATCAGTGTTTCTGGCCTTGGTGAGACATTCTCTTTGTGCCCCAGCACCTCATCCATTACTTCAAAGAACGGCCATGTAATGGCTCCGGTCCCCGTCTTCTTCATTCGGTCTTTGATTGCTGTGTACCGTTTCTTGACGTTACGCCACTTGGCATCACATGCTGGTGATGACACCAGTACCCCCTTCTCCCCCATCTTTTCTGACACCTTCTTCCATAGCTTCACTTTTGGGATGGGGCTGCTCTCAAATGCGTCATTCATTTCCAGCCTGATGACCACCATAAGTTTTGTGTTTTGTTCAGTCCATGCAACTGGTGATGGAAAGGAGAATACATGTATTATGTGACACAATATACAGGGCGTTTCAGAGTCACGGGTCAAGCGCGCGAGGGGGTGGGGAAAAATCGTAGGTGGCGACAACCCGGTCAGCAATAGGCATATAACTGGGTATCGGCTCATAGCTGTTAATTATGAACATCCACATGTTGACTTGGCAAGTTCACATGACTTCAGACCTTAAGGCTGTAGCAAGTTTTATATGCATACTACAGTCAGCTCAGCCTGACTAGAGCGGTGAGGGAGTGTACAATTCCCTGTTAGGTGGGGGACATGTTATTCCCCTGTACTTGGGAGATGGGTGGAGTCACCGGTCATGGGTTTCCCCACCACAGGCACTGACCTATGGTGTATTTCAAAAATACTGAGGGATGTTGGCTGTGAGGTCTGTACATGACTATATCGCACTGGGCTCTGTCTGCACCGCTCACGAGGGGATGTAATGCGCTTCCTTCCACAGTTACCAATGCGCATTGGAGTCAAATCGCTACCCTGCTTCATGCTTAAGGATATTCTCTGGACAGATGTTTTTGATATTTGTAGTCTCTTGGCCACCTGTCGTTGTGACCATCCTTCCTGAAGCAGCAAACTCACATTGGCTCTCTTTCTTGGAGTCAGGTCCGCAACATGAAGGGCCTTTCTGCACTCAGTCTGTTGCACCTTTGCTAAACTGTCTAGCTGAGAGGACACTGGTACACTGCGACGGGCGCACATTTTTTCCACTGCCTCTCTGTGGAAATCGCTGGCGTGGTCCTTCCGAAACACATGTACTGCCTTCTTCCGGTTGTCAAATACCTGTCCACTACCAAGGCTAGACAGTATTTTGTTGGATGGCTTTACTAACTTCAAGTTCCTCGCTTCAACACAGATGAAGCACACCATAGACTTTTTGGACTCCACATAATGAAGCCATGGGTAATTCACATACCACTTCGTGTTGAAGTGGTGGGCTCGTTTGGCCGTTAGGTATGGTGGGATTGAGCAAGGTTGAAGCTTTCCTGTGAGAGTGAGGTTAGAGAGCGAGACTCCAGACTCTTCATCATCCTGTGACTCTGCGACTTCACGACTGGTAGTTGTTGATGCTGAACATGACGAATCGTCGTCCTCAATAACAGAAACGGGATCGTCAGGATCGGATTATTCTTCATCTTCAGTTTCTGCATCAACAGACGTCTTATATGTCAAATGCGGCTTTTCAACACCTCCACCAGACTGACCAGAGGTTCCTGCGACCGATGGGAGGATAGAGGGGTGGACATCAAGAGCGAGCGTAGATTCACCAGAAGAAATAGGTCTATAATTTTGTGGCGCGTCCGGTTTACCTGCTTTAAATATTGGTGCCGTTTTTATCTGAGCCCAGTTGTCCGGTATAGTGCCCTGTTCCAAGATCTTATTATATAGTTTAAGCATCATCGATTAGTTGTATGGAATCCAATTTCATAATTTCATTGGGTAACTTATAGCATCTGGTCCAACCGCTTTTCTTCGACGCAATCTTGGTATACCATTTTTCCTGATGCACTTTGTGATTTTTGTCCATAAGCCACGTCCACACAGCTTTCAGTACGTGAAAGTTACACAAAAGGTATTGAGACTTAGGCCAGTGATGTTTCAGGCCAGCTTGTTCTTTGAGATCATCGTCAGTCATAAACACCTGTGGGTGTCCCCTACCAAAAAAGGCTCCTTCTGGAAGGCATTCTTTCAAGAGTGACAATCCCTCCCTGAAAACATCGACCTTCTCTGAATCAGTTATAACACAGCCGACAGGAATTCCCCCAGCTGGTGTGGGCGTGATGAACATGAAGACGCGGTAATTTCTCGGTCCATATGACCTGATGCGTCAACAAGTACCAGTTCGACAGACTGGGGTATGAGGGTATGTACCCTCTTCATCAGGTTTGATTGATTGATTGATTGATTCTTTATTTCTTTCGTACGATGTACATAGAAAGACACTCACCCTCGTCCTACAGTTTCATTCTTTACGCACTACAAAACTATATTACACAGCTGCAGCTTCAGTACCACCACCAAAACATTACATTCGGAGGAAGGTATACGATCGCTAACACCCACTTTTCCTCAACCATAGAGTTCAAGGACATTCCCATTCTCAGAGCTATTATATTGGAGGATGAATACACCAAGGCTGGTTCCCAGAACTTATCCACTACCAACAAAGCCCTCCACTGGGTCTACCATATCTACACTGTAAAAAATAATAGGAGATTTTTCCCCCAAAAATGGAGGAAGCAAACTTCCCCTAGCGTTGTGGAATTTCCCCCTGGTAAAGTGGGTTAAAATTCCCCTTCTCGATGTGGAATATTCCCCAAAATTGGACGATTTTTCCCTAGTTAAACGGGTTACAATTCCCCTTCTCGATGTGAGATATTCCCCAAAATTGGACGATATTCCATTGCTAAAAGAGGTGAAAATTCTCGATCATAATATGAATTATTTTCTAAAATTGGACAATTTTCCATTGTTAAAATGTCTGAAAATTCCCCATCCTGATGTGACATATTTCCCAAAATTGTACAACTTTCCCCTATCTCCACAGGGAAAATTTCCTATAACAGGCAACCTACGATAACTTCCAAATGACATCGTCGTTTTGTTTACCAATTCCTAGTCAACAGAAAAATGCCGAAATACTCTCCTCGTCCCAGTACAGGGCCAACAACCTGAATATGGCCAACACCCTCGGCACTTCACTTTTGAGATTTATACAGGCCTGGGTTGCCAAGTCGACTTCTTCCAGCATTTTTGCGGTGTTGCCTGCGCCACTTTTCCCCCGTTTCTTCTCCGCATGGGAGGCAAAGAACTGGAATAGTCCCTTCCCTTTTTTCGTAAGGTTGTCGTTCCATGCCATTGCGGCATTCTTCCCAATCAGGGTGTTGGCGTGGTTCATGAAATGGTCAACAATCAGTAAGTGTGGCCATGGCCTGACGCTCTGCTGCTCTTCCAGTTGGCTGTAGCCATGGTGATGATCGCCCACAGCCGCCACAAAAGCTTGCAGAGGAAGCCTCCGCCGTAAAAAACCGGCAGTGTGGGCAGTCCGGCACAATACAAGCCGGTTATTATTACGTCCACTGCACGATCGACTAAGGGAAGGCAAACTACTTGGAGCACCTTGCTCAGGCCTGTCTGCACAGACGATCTCAAATAATGTCTGGCCATCGATACTGTCGGAACAGTCCATCTCAAATAATGTGAGGCCATCGATACTGTCGAACTCAGAGGCACATTAATGCAACCGAGAGTGTGGCATGGATAGCAGAGTGTGGCGAGTTGACACCAGAGTTACACTCTATTGAAATTTTATAGTCGCTACTGTAATAAATGCTCAAGTAAAGTGATAATTAAGTAATTAATTATCTCCCTTTTTTTTAAAAAAATAAAATAAAAATATATTTTTTTAAAAAATAAAACCTTTGGTTCAGTTAACGTTGGGGTCGGGGTGGTATTGCCTGCCCTCCCCTCCCCTCCAACGTCACAGGTGCTTGGCGCAGTATAGCCATTGCTGCTGTTGCGCCATTAAACCTTCAATCAATCAATCAATCAACCAGAGTGCGGCAGGGCGCTCAAAGAGAGGTAGAGAGAGCGAGAGCGAGTGGCCCCCCTCTGGGCTTCCGTAGTGACCTCCGCCAGCTTCCCTCTATGGTTAATTGCTAACCTCTGTGAGGGATATGTGTCAGCTAGAAGAGCTGCCACTTCCCTGATGCTAAGTTCTCCCACACCATAATCTGCTGCAAGCTTCCCTCATTTTTAATCTTGGGATTCCTGGCTTTCTGATGCGGGCAGCACAGGCTCCCATGCCACGCACCCATGAGAATCTCTCTCACTGCCACACCTGGATAGTTCATCTTCATCCAGCACTTCTTCATCATCATCTTGGCTGCGCCTTCTCCTGTTGTGCTTCATCTCCGTTGGCTTGATATACTTCAGTCGCACTGGGCTCTCTTTCTCTTGGTACCTGCTCATTGCCAGCACTCATATTACACATGCTCACTTCCCACTCAGGTTACCAGTCAGCGCTTAACCCATTTTCTTTCTTTTGTCAATTTGTCAATTTTTTACAGTGGAATCCATCAAAGTAGGCCTATCTGCATTATTTTCACAATAGTGAAGTGATTCTTTATTCTTTATTTCAGTTAAAACATATGTTAAAAACAAGTTAAAAGTCCAGGATTGTCCAAGCCACAAAATTCTACGTCCAGTATTCTATTATTTGGCCAGCCCTGTGTTGGCTTCCACAGCATCAGCCAACCGATGTCTCCGTCGCTTTTCCACCATACCAGAGTAGTCATGCGCCTCCAATGCTGCAGGCCTCTTCTTAGGCCAGCCTGCCATGACAACCCGCCTTCCTGCCAAGGCTGACTTCCTCCTACCTGGTGTAGTGGGTTGGACTGGTATCATGCCCCTCTTGCCCCGCACTGTCAGAGATGATCCAGGGGCCCTGCCAAACTTGTGCATGGCTGAAACAAGGCTGGTTTCAGTCTTGCAGAATTTCTCTATATTTGCGCACAATTTTTCTGTAGCTTCTGCATAGACCCTAGGGTTCTCTTCCTTTAACTTATTGAACCCTGCCATTAGTTTGTTATGGCACATTTCAACATCCGGCAACTCATCGTCCTCTTCTCCCTCACCAGTGGTTGCTGGTTCCCTGGGCACGTCAGGGGCGTCTACCTGACACTCCCCACGTGTTGTAGATGCACTTGTGTCATCTCTCTTCATGTCCACAGCTAGACAGCCATCCTTCTGGGGATGCCTTGCCACATGACACTTGATACATCATTGCACGTACAGCAGAATTTGCCACATGGTGAGGCCAAAATCTGCCTGGATACTTTTCTAACAGAACTGATACATGCTTGCATAGGGATCCAGTTGATCCGGCAATGCACTGGCATAAGAAATTATTCAAAAAGAATTGGGTAGGAAATAAAGAATCACTTCATTATTGTTCCGCGTTAATTACGTCAGAGTTACTATTTGGACAAGCGCGGACTTATTTTACTCCTCATAAAATGTAATCCCGTTAAAATTATAAGTTGGAGCAGCCAAACTGCACATTTAAAGTGGTAGCTTGCAGCCGCCGCCGCCACTGGCGTAGCGCAGAGAGCGCATGTGTGCTGGCCTTCTGCAACTTCGCCAGGGTCACTGCGTCTCTCTCCGAATTGATAGTCGCAACTTCCAGGATTGCTCACTGCTGGGGTCATCCTTCTCCACGACAACGCCCGTCCGGACACATCGAGGGACACCATGGCTTTGGTGAATGGATACGACTGGGAAGTTCTTCCTTACACACCCTATAGTCCCGACCTAGCCCTCACAGACTATCACTTATTCAGAGCCCTGAAAGCAGACATGGCAGGTCAGCATTTCCGAAGCGACGATGAGGTGAAGAAGGCTGCGTAACTGGTGCTGTCAACAGGGCACCCCTTTCTATTGGGAAGGGATTGAGAAACTGGTCTGGCGATGGGATAAGTGCGTTCTTCGGTGTGGAAACTATGTAGAAAAGTAGATGTCCATTGTCCTCATGTACCCTGTAAGTTTCGTCATTTGTGTTCATACAGAATAAAGGTTACAGCATTGGAGACCTTACTTTCTGATCACTCCTCGTACAGTATGTTAAATGGGAGCCGAGATTTAATTCGGGCTTCGAACTGAATGACTGCACCTTGTATATGTTTAGTGGGGTTTGACCACTACCACTAACCCAGAAAATTATCTGAATGGCCTCATTTTCTGTATTTTCCGGAATTTCGCGATTTTTCCCTCCCAACGGTTGTGCAATTTGGCTGAAACTTGACATGATGTGTGCACCGTCATGAGTTACTTATTATATGCCTCGTTTCGAGCTTTCATTAGCTGTACGACCAGCAACCCAGGTAGCACACCAACATCTGTGAGACGTAAAAATTACATTCGCCGAACCTCTGTGCAACGTTTATGGAAAAGCGGATTACCATGAATTGATGTACAACAGACTAGCAAATGTCCTAGGAAAAGATGTGCAATAGATGTGGAATTTTTCGACATCTTCAAAACCTGACGTGATAGAGCAAAGCAGTTTTCAGATTTGCAATCAGCATTAAAAACTGCATTTGAAAATGTAAACCTCATGTCAGACTTCTACAGTTTGTTGATCAAATATTAACGGTATATCTGCAAAACATACCTATTATTTTCTCGCGAACCATGCATGACCCAGGCCTCAAACTTAACATACTGAACCTTATATCGGTCACAACTAGTGTCACCAAATATGACCGATGTAACGCAAATACATCACTAATTGTTGTGGTCACAGTTCTTGGGCATGTGACTGAGAAAGTGACCAATGAAATGATGTAATAATTTATTGTTACATTTTAGAGGACAATTAATTCCATAGACGCATTCTCCCGGTGTTTCTCTTTCTTTTAATATATGTTCATGGGGTTTTGACCACTTCCACTAACCGAAAAAAAACAACCAAAAAAGACCTCAATTTCAGCCATTTTAAGATTTTTGCGATTTTTTTCCCCCATCATGGTATTGAGAAATTTGGCTGAAAATTTATAAGCGGCATTATGGAATAGGTGAGTACATCTGTGATTATTTTAACCAAGATCCGAGACGGTCTCGCAACATTTAGGCCCACTTGATTCGGAAAGAACCCTAATAAACCGTTCCAAATCTTAAAATGATATATCTCAAAAACTTAGCCTGATATTAAAGGTCTAATTACAGATTTGGAATCAGCATGAAAAACTGCATTAGAAAATGTAAACGCCATGTCAGACTTCTAGAGCTTGTTGATCAGTGTAACCTGCACCTGGATAATCGGGAGCAGTAAGTAAGTAAGCAGTAAGAAATGATGTTTATTAAACCCTGTGTACACCTCTGGTGTTTATAGGATAATCGGGAGCACAGTGTATTCCAAACATTATTTGCAACTCACTAGTCCTTTCCGTAGATCAGTGTCACGCTGAATTTGTTTTTCAATGTCCTCCAGCTCTTCCTCACTTTTAGCTGGCAATGAAAATACCGGTGCAGCGGTGTTGCAGTCTACGGACTCTCTCCCAGCCAGTGTGAATTTCTGATTGCTTGTCATGTAGCTGAGCACAGCATCCAAGCTGCTCTGGAGTTGCCGTTGCCCGACTTTGATCAACTCCTGGCTCCTCACAGACTGCCTCTGAAATTCTACGTTAACTATAGTCAAATACGTCATCTTTTGAATTACAACTCATATATACAGTCTGCAAGAAATCATTACCTTTCATCTCCTCATGCATCTTTTGCAATTGTGTAGCAATTGCTGGATGTTCCACATTACGATGAGCTGGACTCGTTTCAGTTTCTCTGACTGAAATGACTCCAGGCGGTCGTGGGGTGGTAGGAAGATTTACATTCCAACCATTCTCTGCGTAACTATCTTCACAGCCACTTTCTAGCGCAAAATCACCCGGCAGATCCTTTGGTGGGTAGTTCTTTCTTAGTCCCTTCCCGTCCCCTGCACTTGAGTCTATACCGATGCCATACTCCGCTTGCTTCTCCTCTCTCCTTGCTTCTAAGAGAGAGCCAAAATGTCACGTGACTTATGGACGACCCCAAAGCTATAGGTGTTGGAAGCCTGACATGAGGTTGGTTTAAGAAAAATGAAGAAAACTTTTATGATATGACACAAGTGGAAAAACCTGAACTGAAACACTTACCTTTATGTTGGACATGTTTTGTAAGCCGTGGAGGCTTAGGCAAGGTCAGCTCTGGTGTGGGCCGCCCGTTGGTGTTACTGTCACTGTCGCTGTCACTCGTTCTTGTTGGTGAGTAGGGGGCAGGTGGTACCTTCTTCCTCTGTCCACGTCCTAGATTATCACTGTCAGTGTCAGTGGTGCACACACCACCTGTTTCGCGTTTTGCCTCCTTATTGGCCCTCTTCCTGGCATCGAGAAGCTTCTCTGAAATTGTACATGGAAATAAAGCAAAATATATGCGAATATTCTGCACTGACTTGCGATTATTGTACACAAATCAGTTTACCGCCTGTAATATTGGAATCGATATAATAATTATTTAATCGTGAGCTTCACTTGCAAGCTGTTTTCACTAGTTTCATTTTCTAGCATTGAATAATTGGTACAATATATTGCACTTGGTGTGGTTGAGCTTTACCAATTTACATGCAGCATTCAGTCTGCAATTCTGCTTAACCCTTTTATCCAAAGGTAATATAAAAAAAGATAGTGATTAAACTTTTACCACATGAGTACAGCTCCCGGCCCTTGTAGAGAATCCACTTGCTAATGTCTGGTACTTCTTGTTTGTTCAAAGCAGTGGCAATGTTGCGGTACGGCGGCCAAAAGCAAGTCACTGCACCATTACTGCTTCCATCTACAGGGGTCACCCAATTGCTGGGAACCGCCTCCACGTCATTTGTGTCGTCAAACTCGACGACAGTGTATGGCATAATGACTGATTCTGAAAAGTGACTTGTATTATTGGGAGCTGCTATTACGTCAGGTTCAAACATACCAGTAGGACATGACAAACCTTTATTATTAGAAATCTTTTTTTGGGAGTTTCAAGTGCATCACAGGATTCACAGCATCTGGTGCCAAGCTCATGTTATTTCATTGCCTTGTTCATGCCTCCGTCTGCCTGTCAACCTTGACGCCCTGGCTCACAAATTCTATGTATCCTTCCAGCTCCTCATCGGTTGAAAGTATAGAGGATATGAGAAAAATTGTGCATACAAAAAGAAGGCTAATAATGGGATAATTAGAACACACATATGAGGTCCGGAGAAGATGGAAGTGTGTGTTGTCAGGCACGGCAGTTACTGACGTTCTCTTGGATTGTCTGAGTTCGTTTTGCCGAAGTGACTTGGTCAAATTTGTGTACTTATCATACAGTTTGCCATTTGGCAGGCACTTCACACCATTAGTAGACTTTGAAGCTACGTAATAGAGAGTCTGGAAAGGTACAATTGAAAAGTGAGCTAAAAACATGACAAATTACTATGGAAAAATTAGAGTAGCATATGGTACTAACCTGAAATTCACCAGGCAGGGCTTCGGAAATCCACTGTGCCAGTTCCACAAATCGAGCTTGCTTGATCCTATATATAAAGCAGATGTATCTGTTAGCATGAAGCTGCCTCAAGATGAATTTTACAAACAAATTACACTCACTCTATTCTGACACAATGTCCCGCATTAAAGCAATACGTACTGAACATCTAGCAGAATACAGGCAGGAAACTCACATCCAAGTCCATCTCGAATCAGAGGCCATGCTCGAGCTCGCACTCCACTATTCCAGCAGGCAACGCCAGCAGCTCCAGAATGTGGACAGATCCGGTTTGGGTTGCTTATTTCTTCCTTGGAGTGAATGAGTAAGACAGACGTCGTTGCCACTTCTATCGGGGTGAACTTCGGGTTGCTTCTTCGGGGGTGCTTATACACATCGCGCATGGTAGGGGAAAGGAACTAAAAAATATGGTTGTGACACCCAAACTGAACGCACTGTTGTTGAACACCATTTTGGTGTGTTGATCAGAGATTGGTTGCCATAACTAAGCATTGTTTCCCACAGCCAATTCAGCCTCGACCAACTCCGAACAGTTGTGACGACCATGCTAGTTCTTCCAGTGTAGTTGCTCAATATGGGACACATCAGTGGTTTCGTCTGCCAAAACTGTAAAGCAACCAGAAGCATTAATTTTAGCGGCAAGTTTGCCTTGTATAATATATGTATAATATATGGCAATCATCTCATTTTGAATCCCGGGACTTGTGTACTGGGCATTAAGGGCGGCATTCTCAAGGTGAGATTTCAATGTCGCATCTCCAGCTTTCATCCTGAACCTTAACAAACTCCTGAAATGACCATCATTTGTCAAAGGTCAAAGCGGAACACAATCACAGGAGGAGCCTGCGGCACGTGCTGTCAATAGCACAGTCACATATTCTTTCTCATCATTGGCCCCACAAACATAAACAGCTTTACTGCCTCTTTCTGCTAGGACTTTTCCTCCCGTCGGGTTCAGGGAAAAAGCAGTCTCGTCGGCGTTAAATACCCTCGCTGGTTGACTAAGAACATCTTCCAGGTTTTTTTTTCCCTCCATATAGGCCTCAACTTCTTTGAACCAAGCAGAAAGTTTTTCCGGTGTGACGGCGACTCTGGATTTTGTCAGGGTCTGGCTGACTCTGTCACTGATTTGTTCGTGTCTCTTTCTGAACAGCTTGTACCACTTCTCTCCTGGTGGCTTCTGCAGGCCCAACTCTTCCGCCAGTCTCTTGACGCTTATCATGAGTGTCCATTTTGTGACCGGGAACCCCAAGGGGTTAATCACTCGTCAATTTCGTGCACAAATAATGCTGAATACGCGTATTCCCTCGGAATACACCGGAATAATGGTAGACCCCTAACTCCTATATAATTGTACTCCATAATGCAAAATAATACTGCTCCAAGCAAGCATGCTGTAGGCTTATATTTCGCTGCCTGGTAGGTTCTAATCTGACCAATAATAAGTTAGTAACATGGCTAAATGTACGTGCATTTCCTAACGAACGTATAATTACACCTTGATATGCTTGCATGCAACTGAATGCTTTTCTGCTAGCTTTTCTCGCAGGTTTTTTACCATCACTCTATGGTCTACGTATATACCAGTGGTTCCCAAACTGTGGGTCACGACCCCATTATTTGGGGTGGCGAGGGAAGGTCAAGGCAACAAATTATTATTTGAAGAAAATAAATCCCTGTAAAGAGGATAAGTAGTATGCCACGGCTTATTACGGAGCCTCATGGAAAAATGCCGCAGTGGCGCCACCGTCTATGCGAGTTTAACATGGGAAAGCGCCACTGCGGCC
>JYFJ02008104.1:0-13408 GCA_000934665.2 Catajapyx aquilonaris
CGGACAGGGTTGCCAGGTAACGCACTACAACATAAGCAGCTTAGGCCGAATTTGTCAATAGCTGTTCGGACAATAAAGTTGGACCACCCTGTATATATATATATATATATATATTTACCTGGGTTGGCACAGATAATAATGTTAATGTTAGTGATGTGTTAGAAATTGGGAGTTTTTTGGTTTTGGTTTTCACTCGGCTGCTGTGAACGATGTAGAAGTTGCAAGGACAACTTTTAGTGAGAAGTGATAATTGGGTGTGTGCAATTCTGAATAGTTTGTTTCACTAATTTAGTGGAGTATCAGGAACTTTAGTACTATTTGCATTTGATTTGCATCTGTTTGTGCTTTTCGAGCTGCACCTCTTTACTGATTATCTTTTATTAAATGGTTCATGCATAACCACAGTTGGTACAGAATATGAATATCAATGTCATGTGTGCTGCATGGCAGGGGCCAGGTGTGTCCCTGTTCATCATATGATTACCATATGCTTAACAGTGGAATTACTCCGAAAGTGTAATTCTTGAGCATTTATTAGGGTGGCAGCTCTGTATTGCATAGAGTACAGAATGTTGTGTGGTAGAGCAATTTTGTGATGCCAGCTTGACTGACATGCCAAATATTTTATACCAGGGTCCAGTTAGTGGTTAGTGTGGTAAATGCAGCAGAGAGTGGGAGGGAGGGGAGCGACATCTGACGTCAAAGGGGTAAAGTGCAGAAGTAAGCGAGTCGTCATCAGCCAGGAGGTGGTGCCCTGAGCGCCGAGCAGCGAAACGGGGAATTCCATGGAGCCAGCTTTTTTTGAGGTTTTTGGGGTATTTTGCATTTGACAAAGTTCCTCAGCACTTTTTCCAAAAAAGAAAAGTGGTTTGCAAATATAGAACACACAGGCTAAATTTTGAGACCACCCCCAACGCTGTAGGCAGTACGGTGCGGGAGGACTTTCCATGACAGTCTGGTATTAATAATATAGATGGGTGGGATAACATGATGGCCTCTATAGCACACATAAGCATTTTGAAATGGAAAGGATTTTGAGTAATATAGGGGAACAGATGTTATTGGGATGTTGGAATGAAAAATATTAAAAGATTAAAAATCACAATATGTCTTGATGCATAAACAGTAACTACAGATAGGTGCAGTAGTTTTCCTATGATGCCAACCATCTGCTATTGCTGATCGTTGCATCCAGTAATGTTGGAATCGACTGACCGAAAATAAGTTGCAGTTTCATATATGATGCAGTAGACTGATGTACTATTGTTGCACTTGCCAAAATAATATTTAATTTTGCTCCTGGATATTCATATTCACACAAATGGAGAGTATCATTTGCCCCATGTGATGTGTAATATGTTGGGAGTTCAGTCTCGGCATGTTTTCTTGCCCATTTATGTTATGTTTGCTTCTGGTTGCTGGCCATCACTTGCCAAAATTCAGAGAAAAAAACTAGTGGAGATCTGTCATTATGACTGATTGACCTAGCATATAGCTTAATGTTGCTGTGGCATGGCTTTGGTAGAGAAGCATGAGAATCCTACATTGTAGGCAATGGTGAGGATGGATAGTCAACACAGATGCAATGTATAACTGGAAAAGTTTTGTGACTTGTAATTTTCTTTTTTCTTCTTTCCATGTGCAGGAGTGGCCTTCTCAATTTCTGTGCGGTGGCAATGGCCCTGAATGAACTTGGATATAGGGCATTGGGTGTACGCATTGATAGTGGTGACTTGGCGTACCTGAGCACCATGGCTAGAAATACATTCAGGACAGTTTCTGAGCGGTATAGGTTGGACTGGTTTGGAAACCTGATGATAGTTGCATCCAATGACATAAATGAAGAAACTATCCACAGTCTCAATGATCAAGGGCACGAGATCAACTGCTTTGGTATTGGGACCCACCTTGGTGAGTTGCGTTGCTCAAGTAAAATGAGCAGGTGTGTTCAGGAGGTGAAGCACAGTTGTCAAGGCATGCTGGCATGACAAGGGGAGACACCAAAATTAACATGGGAATGATAAGTGGTTGGTGGACAATTTTGGGACCAGTTCTCTGTCTCCAACATATCATTGTGACTGGCTTTGCATTGCTTTATGCCAAGCTTGCCATGACAACTTGCCCTGTCATTTTGTGTAAACATCCTGTGACTCCATTTAACCCTTTGACGACTACGGACATCATATGATGTCCGAGCGTACTTTCCTGCAGGGCCTACGGACATCATATGATGTCTTGCGATTTGCCCTGACAACTTGGGACATTTTCTAACTTGTAAAATTCCAACCTCACTGATTTTCTTGAAATTCGGTGCATTGGTAGCCCACCCCAAGGGATGAAAAACGGACCTCAAGTGACCTGCTCAAAATGACCCCGTGACCCAGTTCTGAGGGGGGCAGAGGTCAACTCGTAAAATTCCGACATCACCGATTCTCTTGAAATTCGGTGCATTGGTAGCCCACTCCAAGGGATGAAAAACGCACCTATAGCTACCTGCTCAAAATGACCCTGACCCATATTGGAGGGGGGCATATGTTAATGCACCGAATTTCAAGAGAATGGGTGAGGTCAGAATTTGACCTCTGCCCTCCTAAAAAATGGGTCACAAGGTCATTTTGATCAGGTAACTATAGGTAATCCGGGCAGTCCGCGGATTATTATTCATTAATATCACCCTTCATCAGTTCCGGAAACGGGGAAAAAGAACTCAGGCCCTGGGGTAAGGCAATGGCTCAAAAACTCCGTCGTCAAAAGGTTAAATGTGTTGTTGCATTATATGTCATTGGCTATCATTTATTTAGCACATTTTACCACCGACTTGAGTCTCCTGCATCACTGACTACCCCTTCTTAGGGAAACCTTGTGATGCATTGATTTATTGACAGCTGTAACCGAATGTATTGGCAGGGCATGTTTCATGTTTGGATGTCAGAATATTTATGCTTTCTTATTGTTTGTTAGTAACATGCCAGCGCCAGCCTGCGTTGGGGTGTGTGTACAAGCTGGTGGAGGTGAATGGGCATCCCAAAATGAAGTTGAGCCAAGATGTGGAAAAAGTTACCATGCCAGGAAAGAAGGATGTGTACCGGCTGTATGGGTCCGACGGTGAGTCTTGTACGGATAACCTTCTTCCCCTTTCTGCTAGTCACGCACTAAGTAGTATGCTTTGCTTGGCAGAGAGAGAGCCTTTCTTCCCCCAATCCCTTCCAATGGTCAGAGTTGTGGAATGTCAGGATTTAGGTGTGGTAGGTGACTGGAAATGCTGCAAGTCCGTCTGTCATTACTTAAATGCAAGTATGCATCAACATTTAGAGAGAGAAAGTAGACAATGTGGCTCTTAACCATTTTGACCCCTGCATTGATTGATATACAGTGTTTTTTCGGGATCACTTTGCTTTGCAATCTCAGGAAAAATGCTATGCTTACTGAAACCTACCGTATTGGTCAGTATTGTCTGAGGGGGGATTACTTGGTGGGTTGCTAGGTAGATGCAGTTTTTAAAAAAAAGCCCTAAAATACTCTAAGAGTAATATTGAATGCACTCTACAATGCAAGCTTAGTGAATGAGCAGCTACATAAAAATGGTGTTGCACACTGGGGGTAACAAAATCTTATTATCTGATGCACCTGCAAGTCATTACGGTACAGTACAATTCACCATTTCACTGGAAGAGTATTATTTTATCTGAACAAGGTTGATGGGTTACTGGCATCCTGGATGTTAATCTTCATTTCAAATGTTCACTTACATGATAAATTAATTTTCTGGTGATGCTAGCAGCAGCGCCTGAGGCACCTTGAAGTGCATGTCCATTGGAGGCTTGATGAGATGAGTGTGGTGACACACCTTGCCGAAAGCATGTGCTTTATCATGGAGTGATGTTCTGAAGTGCTACGTTGAAGTGCAGTGAATTGATGTGTAGCTATTGTCACATTTCCACATTCAAAATATCAGTATGTACCTCGTTCAATATTTCTGATTCTACCCAGCTTTCTACAGCAGAGGCTTTTGCTTCAGCTCTGAGCTTCTCATGATGACATGCTATCTATATTTTGTTATTTCCCAGGGCACATGCTGGTGGATCTTCTTCAGCTCCCGGATGAACCTGTTCCACAGCCAGGTCAGCGTGTCTTGTGCCGACACCCATTCCAGGAGTCCAAGCGGGCCTTTATGACCCCTTCTCGTGTGGAGGCCCTTTTGCAGCCAGTGTGGCGTGCAGGAAGTGGGCCTGTCTGCACAGAGCCTGACTCCATGGAACAGCTGCGCACCTATGTGCAGGAATCACTCCGAAGGCTGAGACAAGACCACAAACGTAGTCTGAATCCAACCCCATACAAGGTGTCTGTGTCTGATCGGCTCTACCGATTTATACATGACCTGTGGCTACAGAATGCACCTATTGGGGAGCTCTCCTGAGAATCAATATGCAAAAGGGGTGCTTAGGATCAGGTTGTTCCCCCCCTCCTTTAATAGATTGCGCACAATAAACTTATAGGACCCTTTTACCCAGACCCTCAGCAAAGTTTTAGCTAAAGGCACTAGAAGCTGTGAGTAGAGGTGCTAGGAGACTGAGTTTTGTCCACAAGCAACATTTTTATCAATCTGCTTTATGCCACAGCACCTTTTTTTTATGTTGAAGGAAATCTTACCAGCTGAGCAGCAAGTGGTGTATACAGTATACTAGACAGCAGATACTTTTACTTGCATTTATTTTTGTGTAATGTCCATATGTGAATACAGAGAAGAGTTATGAATCCACATGATTGTGCTTAAATGAAAAGTATTGCTTGGTAATTATGAGAATCATAATGAACTGGTTGTGCACAAGTGCTGCAGAAAAAACCTTGACTAGGAAGACATTATGGAAAGGTAAGAGTGGTAAAGGTATTTATTGTATGGATCAGCAAAGCTGTTTTACTCCCTCCGAAGGTTTTTAGTCTATTTCAAGGTGAATGACACCTGACTTACTTAGTCCATAAGTTTTAGAAGCTGTGCAACTGCTACAGGACTTCTGTAAAATCTGAAAGTGCCAGCTGTTGAATGCTAGTGGCCTCAGTCTTCCTCAGGATGGAGTGGAAAAAGTCCCAACAAGGAGACAATTTATTGTTGTTTTATTCCAGGCAAATTGAACAGATGAGATTACACAACTAGTACGGGTGGTTCCGGTATGAATTTCGGTCACGGTCATAACCACGGTTGTAATTACCGCGGTCTCTGTCATCTCTGTTCCATCTGTTTCCAAACCCTCTTCTTCCCCACCCACCTCGGCCAGGCTTCCAGTCAAACTCGCGCCGTGGCTTTACGTACCATGGGTGCACTATGGGTGGAGGTGCCAGAGGGACACTTTTCACGGCCATGTAATCAGAATCGTCGTCAGTGTAGCGGTTTGCAAATTCCTCCTCACATTCGGCCAAGAAGCTGGCCTGCTCCTCGGTGAGTGCTGCTGACTCTGGTGTTGGGCTGGAGCTTGAAGGACCAACTACAGCCTCTTCTGAGCTCATATTTGGACTGTAAGAAAAACGTAGGCTATGTTACTACCGGTTACTACTGCAATGCGATGCAGTAATTTAACGCATATTAAAGTTGGTATTTAAAATGGGGCCATTCATTGCTAATCACATCAGTCTTGTGGGGCAGCTTGTGGCGCGTGTGACAGTTGCATTGTCAGGCCATCAACTCTTATTGTGTGACCCCAGCGACCTCTTACTTGCCTGTGTCACTTTCCTGAGCTGCAGCCCTCAAGCACCGACAATTGGCCGCTTGTCCTATACTTGTCTATACTTCCTATACTTGTCTATACTTGTCTATACTGTCCTATACTTGTCCTATACTAGTCCTGTACGACGCACAGGACACCCGTCGTTTTTCCTCTTTTCGCTTTCTTCAGGTGTTCCTGACGACAACGAGCGGTACCAAGTGAGTGGTAACTGGTAAGTGGCGCCACCTCGCCCTATTCTTGGTGTTCCAATCTCTGTAGCACAGATGGCGCAGTGGTGACTATTTCATTTACTGCGAGAGACCGGCCAACGGGCAGACCAACATGGTAATCTTGGTAATATTACTTACTATTATTATGCTCTTTTAGAAAAGGACCCGCCGTCTATAACACTAAAACCAATTGCTCCTCTGCCAGTGGACACATCCGTGCATTAATTGAGTTGTCTCGTCCCCCTGACATAGCGTGTCTCTTCGTCATCTGCCGGCACAGTTGAGTCCCCGTCTGTTGTTCCCCCACTGCATTTACGACTGTGTGCGTGTGTGTGTCAGCAACGCAGACGGAGGCGACAGCTGATTGGCACTGGCTTGTCGCTGCAGCACCCAAGCCATCCAAAATGCATCATCTAGTCAGACCGCATCTGTCCATCCAATGGGCGAGTGAATGGCGCGAGTAGCCGCCGCATAATGTGCTGACCGCTCGTTGTCTCCAGGGACACTCATCCTGAACACCGGTCATCTCCCATGGATCTGGCACTGGTCGCAGCCGCAGAGTGCAGCCACGGCAACCGGTCAGTGCAGCTATACCATTCCTACCGTACATTTCCTCCGAATAGTCCTGCTCCATTTGATGTCAACTACATGCCGGTACCTCACCGCCATATGGCCAAGCCCAATATTTAACCCACACGTTTGAGTCTACAGGTGCATCAACAATCGGACCAGATGTGCACGTATACAGTGCCCCATCATTCTCCCCTATATATGGTACATTCCTGTGGTGTCGCGCACGTGCAGGCGACTGTCCAAGCTCCACAGGTTGCCACCCGGCCCCATTTATCGTCCGCTCGGGAGCAAAGAAAGGGCCGGCTGGTTGGGGGGGGATGTTGACGCACCAATTGTCCGCCTTTGTTGCCTAGCCTGACGCGGTTTTCCGAAAAGCCACCCTGATTGATTAGCTCCGGTGAAAAGTCAATTAGGAGCCCGCCATTGCCTAGGTGTTTATTACATTCCGGTACGGCCGCAGGGGCTGGCACCACCACCACCACCAGTCCACCACCACTACCACTCGCAGCCTCCGCCCCCTCCTGCATCCCTGGTGACGGACTCTCTCCCCGTCGCGCGCACCTGTTTGTTGGGGCTCGGGATGCGGATCCTTTTCTCTCCCGGGCAGAACCGGGAGACTCCGAGGAGATGAGTGCCGGAGCTGGGGGTGCCGCCCCGGTACTCCACCATCAGCCCTGGAGACCCACACGCATTACAGTAGGTGAGTATCGCCCTCCTTATTACGGAGCAGCAGGTCAATAATCCGGGTTTGGCTGCTGGAGGAGCCTCATTGTGGCCGGAGTGTACGTTTATCCGGTTAAGCTATGTCAATGTTTACTGAGGAGAGGAGAGCGTGAGGAGGTCGATTCCAGGGTAGGTAAAGCGTCCAATCCGCCGGAATCAGAATTGCATTAGGCGGAGTTTGTACAGGAAGAGGGAATCCGGATCCATACACCGTCTGTCATCCGGGCAAGACGGGCACTGAATATTCGGCACGCCCGGATCGGTGGGCAAACACCGGAGTGGAACCGGGTGTCTCACTGTTGCAGGTTGTATGGGTTGACAAATTTCATGGGAGGCCAAACAAACATAAAACAGCATCAATGGAGCGATGCAAAAACCGGTAATGAACTGGGGCTCTCCAAAATGTGCCAACTGGAGTGTTTGAGTAAGCTTTGCCATATGTGTGCAGCACATTCCAGGGCTTACACATCAGCGAACCTTTTTTGACAGGCCATAAAACCCCCTGCGTCCTCCTGTTATGCGATGTGGACCAACACATGGGGCGTGACGTAAAGAACCGAGCAGCATGTATTGACAACCCCTATTAATGCTCGTTTATGTTGCCTTAATTTGCAGCTTAGTGCTTCAATTAGTGGGATCGGAGCCAAGTTTGCCTAATGCTATAGATTCCGGTTCATACTGTTTAATGCATGCACAATATGAAATTCCCGAGCAATTACGAGGCTCCCCTCGTCATCAAAGTATAGTACAATTATAAAACTCTCCGTGGAGAGGTCGACCAGCCTGAATAATCCCATACCCACTAATTGTGGCGAGATTTAGCTCAGATTTAGTGCGATCATTATTCTCCGAGCACATCACTCCGGAAACTTAATGCGTCTCATTACGATCAAAGGAATGGTGCGCATCAAGTGATGTCCTTATTATACGCGTGGGCGCAATTAAAAATATACGAGTGGAAAGAATTTTTTCAGGTGTGTAAATATTATACAGTCCGGTGGACTTGTTACTTTTTTGAAGTCCGGATATAATGGTCTCAAAGGCCCAACCTTTCGTGAAACTCGAACTTGTGCAAAAAAGAATTTGAATGGCCATCAGTGGCCAACGACGCGTCACATTTGACTGGCATAAGTGGCACGTGGCTGAGAGTATATGGCTTCTCCTGGGACTTCTAGTATGGAGTGAATGCATTCCATATGGACACTGCGGCGTATACTGCTGATTGGCATAATGACTTCGGGAATATTCCAGTGCTGATAGACTGCATATAAGTTACAGGTATATTGTCCGGAGTATAGATAAATGGTATTAGGTGAATGCATGCTAAATAACTCCGCATATCCGAGTGACACATTTATCTATCTCGACTCACTTAATCGCACTCTTATCCGCGGAATGGGTCTGTTGATGTGTGAGCAATCTGGCCGAAAAGGAAAAAGGCCAAATGGTTCTTGCACATTTACTGCCTGGGGGGTATACGCAACTCCCAAGATGCACGATTTACGACCACCACAAAAATCATCTTGGAAGCACTATTCTGGAAGGACGCCAGTGAAGTGCTGTATACTTGTTGCTTCACTTTTTCGCTGCCACTTTTGCTTCCGAGGACATACTGTGGTGCAGAGTCTATTATTTGAAGGAAGATTTTTTTTTAAAAAAAAGATCGAGTCGAACCCCATTGTGCATTCCAATTACCCTATAGGCGACGGTCATGTTGGAAGTTCAGAGAGCGGGATACTGTAGGAGTGTAGTATAAACAAGAGAATAGTTTGCATTGCAGCGTGCTGCGGTCTGATATGAATGCCTCCTAATTATAGCTCCCTGGAAACTATGCTAGATTGGACAGGAAGTTTCAGTCAGCCAGGAGAGACTTGCTGCAGTGTTGCAACGTTAAACGAACAGACAACAGAGACATTATTCGCTTCATAGAGAATCAGTCTCTGTGGAGTTGTGGAATTTTGAAAATGCGAGCAAGTGTTTCAAAATTAGGTATTTGGACCACGTGTGTGTTCCGGACAGTGGTATGGTGGTATGCATACGTTGTTATCTCTGGCCTTGGTATAGCGGCTGTAGACCGCTTGTACGACAATGCGTACATTATTCATATCACAGACGTAGACTTTATGGAATGGGGACATTACACTACAAGCCATTAGGTCCCGGATTCTGGAAAATGCTGATGTATTTGGACGGATTTGATTATCTCGGACAGTGGCGCAGAACGCATTGAAATCGGATCGTATTCAATTTATGAGCCAACAGAGTATGTAAGCTCAGGTCAGTTGATTCATGGGCCTTTCACAAATCAATGAAACCCTTTTGAGTGCAAGAGGTGGTTCGATTTTACGTGGAAGTAGCAAATTTATCCTCAGATCATTAGCACCAGTATTAGCATTTTTTAGGTGAAGAGAATATTCTCCTGGACAACGTACTGTAAGTTGACCCACAGTTGAGTATGAAGGATTGGTGTACGTACAGAATCAAAATGACACAAATCAGCTCAGAGGGGGGGGGGGGGGGGCCGCCAATGTATTTGCTTCAGGTAATTGAACTTTATATAATTATATGCTGTATAGTAAAAGATCGATGATTCTGGCGAAAATATACTAATTTCTGTAGGGCAGGACTTCACCATTTTCTGAATTAGTATTGCAACATTTTCTTCGCGCACATTTTTCACGCGTCATTACCTTCAATCATGTGTCATGCCGTACGTCACTGAACGTAAAATAGAGAAAAATAGTTTGCTCTGTTATTGGTGTAGCATTCTTCACTACAGTGATTGGTTTTTAAGCTTCTTTTACCAGGCAGGATGATAAGATCGCCTTGGGCTTACTTTAGCACTCTCTTTCATCAGGTTACAAGCCACACAAGGGACGCTTCACCAAGTTGTCAAAGTTCCATTGCCAATTACTCCATTTATAACTTGCTGCAGACAGATGCTTGAAAGCTTGGTCTGGCTGGTTGCTGTCTGGCATTTCATTTCACTTGCAGAATATCGACCTTAGCGATCGAAACAATTGGCCGCAATTATCCAAGCTGAATTTGTTAGATACTTTCGATGAGTTGCTCGAGGTATCGATGGGTGTTTTTAAAAGATTACCTTCGCAGATTGCTTTTAGAAAAATTACCGTATATGCTTTTACTTGTGAAACTATAGGTCATGTATATACAGGGTGGTGAGAAAGGTGAGCACTTCCTCTCGGATTAAGGGTTATTGCGAGTTTCTGTGACTAAATTACCCTCTTTGATTTTGCTGGTTTCGGCTTCATTCCTCACAATTCCTCATTACGTGTAGGCGAGGACGAGGGAAGAACCTGACAGTGACACGGCATCAACTCGAGTAACACCTCAGTTTACGACTTTTCATCGTACATTACAGTAATAGCCTTAAGCAGCCATTTGAAATGACGTTTCATATTTCACAGACGTGCTGGACTGGTCAGTTCTGCAAACGTTGTATCCTGCAGTGACGGTGTCCAATACGTAGATAGCAAATCAGAGATATTTTGCACGCCACATGGTTTATCTGATTAATTTGTGAAAACTTAATTGGATTCACATCACGGATGGATGGTTAAGCGCGGGCGGTTATAACTGTAACGCTAGCTGCTGTAGATGAATGTGGACTAGTATTATATAAATGGTCTGTTGTAAAATTAGCAAAAATTCTAAATTATCAGCAGGTAAGGCACAAGTTCAGTGTGGCCTATCCTTCAAAGGGATGACCATGACCTCGCCGCTAGAAGGAAGTTATTTGAGAAATTAAGAAGACTGCTCTTGTGCAAATGCTGTGATAACCAACTTGAAACTTGTCACAATCTCGGCTTTAAAGAGCCAACCCACAAATTCTGAGACAGGCTGTTGAATATGTCCGCTTGTATATCCGGATATCACTCTCTGGAACAGTGCTCCTGACACGAATTTAGGAGGGAGTTTGGAACACCCTGCAAAGTAGAACAGTCTACCAGTATAGTAAGTAGCTAGCATGGAGAAGGCCCCTGCAAACACCCCGCCAGTCCGTGACGACAACGGGCGACTTGGCGACATCAAGGTGATCAGATGCAGGGGAATGGCAGGCCCGAACGAGAGCCATCCGATTTCCCGAGAACTCCAAAGTTCTTGTATTTCACGAGCGACTCACAGGCATCAGACAACCAGAAACCCGGGAAATTCTCAATGCTCTCAATCTTCGCGTCCGAGGCTTTATTTGATCTCGACTTGGATGTCGTTACATATCAGAGGGAGAAGTGCTTTTCTGCAAATATATGCAGTTTCTTTTCTCGTTTCGGGGACATCCGACGTTAAGTATATCAAGGACCTTTCCTTGCGTCCTTGTCAATATTATACTAGATACCGGTAATATGTGAGTCAGCTATCTGACTTGATCATTGCTGCAGTCTTGTCTGATCGAGAGAGATTGACAAGGACAGTTTATTATAGGTTTAATCTTTTGTGTATTTTGAAGGCGAAGGTGACCTTTTCGTCCAGTACGGGGGGTAGAACCCAAAAGCTTCGCGGAGTGGCCCAGCCCATCAGTGTCTTTCCACTATATACAGACTAGATCGGATGTTTATAGAGCAGTGCCGGCCGCTCGTAAATCGGATTGAGCCAGGGCAATTGCTTAGTAATTGAAGAGTCAGGGATGCCATAGCACTATAACCTATGCACGCATAATTTGACGTCGTCGTCTCTTTAGAAAGATCAGGGACATTAATTCTAATTTTACAGAAAAGTTTGCTTATGAACTTGAATCATGCTAATAAGTTTTAAATATTTAAATAATTGCTGCGAATAATTTTGAACATATTAATTGATTAATTAATTAAGTATTCCGCGATAGACCCACTAGTGCTTTTTAGGGGATCATCTTTTAAGTGACCGACTTTATTCATTGCCTTAGTTCATTGCATAAGTTGGTATTATGATTATGTCGTAATTCCCATATTGGATTCTATAAAAACATCCGCTTCAAGATTGGACCCCTGCTCAGAAAAGATCTCAAATCTGACAAATACATTTATCACTTTTAGAACGTGGTGCAGGAAGCACCAGACGACAACAGCAGAACGATACGGTCTGAAAATATGTAGGATATTGACTGGAAAGTGCGGAAATAAACTGCTTCCATTCGCTTATAGTGAAACGAATTTTTTATTTTGCCTCTCCTTTATAAAGTTGACTGGAGAGGGCTTGGTTTGTTTTCATTATTATCGCCTCATGATAATTAACATGAACAAAATGAGGTTCACTAAATTTGTGAGCTTTTACTTTCTTTCTTAGTTCCCTGATTTACTGTAGAACGAATTGCTTTGAAACGTTACAGCTGGTTTACGTGGAATTGAGATGGCTTCCACATGAGAATATAAAATTGGTTTTGCTGCTATTTCTCGCATTTAAAAATTCCAACATGGAGATGTAGAAGTCTTCTGTACGTTGGGACTTGGGAGTCATCAGGGCGTATGTAGTTACCTTGTATGTTTGCCAGGACGACTACATTAAATTTGACATGTGTAGTGAGATAATAACAGGCGTAGACTTTTACGTGCCCGATTTAATTTTGATGCAAATTGGCCGTTTCAATACGCTATACAGTATATGTACGTGCCTTTTGCTGCTTCACCTTGAGAAACTTTTTTTTTAGCTGGTACTTTTTTTGTTTGTGGCACTGGAATCAGCCAGTAACAGGGATAAACGAGTTTACTTTTGACATGTCTAGATGTGTCGCTCGAGTATAACCCACTCAGCGTCTTGAGAAAATCAAATTTGGAAGTTCAGGAACGTAAATCATCGGGAAGTTATGGTTTCCAGTGGCAATTTTTGATAGTTTAATTTAGGAATAAGTGAGTACTGGACTCCTTCATTCTTTAAGCTTTTTATTTAATATGGTACTGCCAGCCAAATATAACTCGGTTACTTGTGTGACCCGAGCGGTTAGGTACACACAGTAAATAGTCAGTGGGTTCAGTTCTGTCATCCTCTTTAATGTGTTATCTTACAAACATTTAGTGAAAGGGAAAAAGGATATCAAGGTGGGGTGGGGCACGACCAGTCCCCCGGGATATTGTCCCGGGGAAAAAGGCCTGGAGTGAAACGAATGGGGTAATCAAATATGCACTGATATAAAGGTGATGCAAGGTAGCATCAGACTGCATTGAACTGTAGGACGTTTAGACATAGTAA
>JYFJ02008105.1:0-13397 GCA_000934665.2 Catajapyx aquilonaris
TTTGTGTTTGTGAAATGTCAAGGAGCAAAACTTACCAAGACACGTGAGCATTCGCAGATTTTAGGACGCCCTGGCACCAATCCCCTGCCGATATGAATGGCCCTGTGTACCAGCATGATAATGAATTAATTACAGAGTTTTTTGGGGGTTTAAACCCCATGTAATTTCAAATTTTTGGTTTAAATGAATTTAAACAAGTTGTGACTTCTTATCATCTACATAATTGTGCCCATTCTCAACCCATAGTGAGGTAAATAATAAGTTATACTTTTGATTAAGAAAATGTACCTTGCTCATAATTATGTGGCAAATTGAAAGCTGAATCACAAAATTATTTTGAGAACTACAATGTAGAGATTTCATACAGAAATGTTGCTTAAATGTTACAACATAAGTAAACATATATGGAGAATCCACCAAGTCCAAGACTTTCTTCGACTTATCGAGAATGTCGAGTTATTGGGATTTAGCTGTAATCCTTTTTCAACAGTAACACAGCCTCCATCATGTAATTGAAGGATAACTCCAGAGTTATTTTACTGAATCACTGATTATAATTATTATGAAAAATGGACATAGAACACTTCTTGCACCTTTTTACACACACAGCTAATACTCAGTTGCTGCCAGGTGCTTCCAAAGAACGCTCACTCACTGCCATGTTTCAACAACTTGAACCGCAGCAATTTGCTCATCCATTTGCATGAGGCAATAAATACATGCAGGGGTTAGACAAAATAATTGGACCCCCTGCAAAGGTGAATTTTCTCCTCCATTTTACTTGAAAATTCGAAAGGTTACAGAGATGACCTTTACTGATTTTTGAAGCTCTGTCAATGTACATTTACCGGCATGAAGATGAAACATAAATCACACGAGGAGGGGGAGAAACAAAAGACGAACGCTACCCCCCCCCCTCCACCCCCCAGACCCCATTTTTGACCAAAGTGTCCCACCCTTTTCATTTGAAAACAAAAACAGTTACAGATATGAACTTGACTGGGTTTTGAAGCTCTATCGATGTCACTTGTGCGGTATAAAGATGGACCAAAATTACCGACAGGGGGCGGGAGGAAAAATAGAAACTGCACCCCCCTTCCCCGGCACTAAATGTGAGAAGAGGTTGGACAAAATAATGTATAGTAAGTTTGGGTCGAATTTTTGTCCCACTGCTAGTTACTTAGTAGTACCATATTTGGCACTGGTACTGCTAAGTTAGCATTAACTAGCAGTGGGACGAAAATTTTCCGTTGTTTTCATTCAAGCAGTGCCGGGGAAGGGGGGGTGACGTTTCTATTTTATCCCCCTCCCCCTGTCGGTAATTTTGGTCCATCTCTATACCACACAAAGTGACATTGACAGAGCTTCAAAAATCAGTAAAGGTCATCTCTGTAACCTTTCTAATTTTCGAGTAAAATGGAGAAGAAAATTCACCAGCTTTTTGCAGGGGGCCCAATTATTTCGTCTAACCCCTGCATAGTATATGTACACTACACTCAGGGATGGCAGGAGAACACTAAACCACATATGAACTAACTTCTCCCTCATCCAGAAAACATGCCCCAATCGAGCAAAATATCTCCTGACACAACTTGACATAATTCAGTCAATAGCGACAAGGACTGACAGGAAGTACATCTGCCATTGCAGGCTTTCATTCCACAAAATTAATGCACTTCCTATCATTCCAATATTGTTCAAGCTTCATTCACAATGAACACAAACACATCAAAGGGATATAAACTCTCGAACACATTTGTTTCTTCTCAATGGACCAAGACTTGTTAGAAATGTTTCCATCCCACCATTCAAGTAATTTTATAGCTTGGTGTTAATTTTAAGCAAGCTGCAAGAGCAGACTGCTCGTGCCTTTTCATGTGGAACTTGAGGTGTGCTAGGATGGGAAATGACATGTCACAAGTTTCACATCTGTACTCCCCCTTTTGCCCTGGAGTTTTTGTTTGCTTCACATCCACTTTATTCCTCGTGATTTGGAGTGTGGGACGATGCACTCTAGTCCTAAAGTCACTAGGATGTTCTTCCAACTTCCTCTTCCGCACTTCACTGTGGCCTTGTCCGAAGAGATTTAGAAGAGCTGGGGTAAACTTCTTGGGGAGTGCAGGCATTTCTGGAGGGTTCTTGGGTTTCTGAAAAGTAGCCACAATTATTACTGCAGGTGAAATGACCTGTCATTTGTCATGAAAGAAATGTTTGATACTGCAGCAAGTTTGGCTGTAAAAATCATATGCTACAACTACTCCTACACCTGAAGCTTTTAAAATTTAATCATATGTAATTATTAAAACCTGACACTTGAAGGTTATTACATTTCGTATATCTTTCAATCTCTCAGGACTTCGGCAGTAACCTCAGTTACACCAGCTAGTGACATACTAACCACATCAGGTAGAATGAGTTCACTTTCAGATGTTGAGTCGTCAGCATCACAGTCTGCTTGAGAAGGATCCCAAGTAGGATCATCAGCTTCTTCACATACCTTTCCTTTCTTCGTGTTGTCCTGGAGGAGACATATGATATGCAGTCTTACACATTTGTTTAATATCTTCTCCAAAACTCATAGATTATATCTTACTTGAGGTTTTCGTGCTGAGCGTCTGATTGGCTGGCCTGAATCTATATCACTTAGGTTGGATTGATCATCTGATGCCCATTCCTCACTGGGCTCTTCTTTCACAATGCCTTGTAGCATTCGTGATGCATGATCATCACCACTGCAGTACGATGACTGCATCTCATCATTTGAATGTACTGCATGGTGACCTGGCTGGCCCGAATCACGATTCTCACTTCGGTTGGATTGATCATCTGACACCCATTGCTCTTTTCGTGGTGAGCTTCTGCTTGGCTGGCCTGAATCTAGATTCTCACTTCGGTTGTACTGAACATCTGACACCCATTCCTCATTGGCCTCTTCTTTCAAAATGACTTGTAGCATTTGTGATGCATGATCATCACCACTGCAGTATGATGACTGCATCTCATCATTTGAATCTTCTGCATGGTGACCCTCTGAGAATTATTAAAACACATATAATTATATTTTAAGCCTATTTATAAAAAGAAGAGACTCCACACAAAATTGAGCAACACTGTCCCGAGCACTGTTGCGTAGTTACTTTCAAGTATGCAGCCAGACTCAGGAGCTGATTTCTGGACAAGATGAGCTGGTTTGACCAGATTATTGCAGGTAATGTACGGAAAACGAGAGAACGATCTGAAGTCATAGTTTCTTCCATTGTTTGCTTTTCGTTGACACTGTTTACTCATATTGTTCTGTGAGGCTATTTACATGGAAACCTTGACGACGTCAGATCGGTCTCTCCTTTTCCGTACATGAGAGCTTTTTTATGAAAATTGCATAATCAGCCAATAACATCCCCATACTGTTATTTGCTTCACAAAAAAAACAGCCGTTTAACAGTGACTGCAAAAGTAACTTAAAGTACAGTAATAGCTATAGCTATCTTCATGGCTACCCTTAAGTGTTATTGTAGTATTAGCTATAAGAGCTGCTATGTTATTTACAGCTCCCATTTAGCTATTTCCATTGTCGAGTACGTTAAGACATCAAGACCATGAACATTGCTTGCAAAGTAACGCCCCATGTTGACCAGACACACCCAGGCAACACCCGGGTCATCTTTATACCTGCTTCCTCGTTGTTGGCAATGTCCCCCTTCAATCCTGATCCTCCCCTCTTGATCCACTCTTCCAACGCAGCCATTCTCCTCTCCATGGCCTCCATCCTCCGCTCCATCCGCTCCCCCTGGTCCAGGCTCCTCTCCAGCAAGCCCCTGTTCTCCAGAACCATGCCAGCCGTCTCGGACATCATTTGCAATACGCGCTCCATCACAGCGCTTTCCCCCCCGTCCCTTGTCGACGGAGCTAGCTGGCAATTAGCTTCTTCTTACGGCCAAATGCAAGCGGCGGTTGTGCTGGGTGACCGGCTACCTGGCTGACACTCTCGGAGGGCAGCTGCGGGGCAAAGCAGATTAAAAAGTTGGGGACCGTTCGAAACGGATGAGATGAGACGCCATTACTGAGGGTTGCGTTGCAGTGGCCGCTCGGCGGAACTGACTCTAAGGTGAGTTCGTGTGGCTGTGCAAGCCGATGGCAGCGACATCTGTCAACATCACTCGGGAGGAGTAAAAGCGCGATTTACTAAAGCAGCGATTATACCATTGGCTCCCTTGGCACCATTGGCGAGTTGGCGTGATTTACAAATAGCGGTTACTTCCAAACGCGGTGCGAGTCTGAGGCCAGCTGTGACCTGGCTTGACCCCGCCTGACTAGCCCGCTGCCCAGATGCCCGGCAGACCACGACACGGCGGCCCATGCTGACCCTGACCAGCAGGCTTCTGAGGGTTCTTACCACAGGCGCGTACCGGTACAGCTTCTGCCGGAACTTGTGGTATGAATTTCATGAGTTGCTTGAGCGGCATGTTATTTCATTCCATACCTTGCCCTACTAGGACTTCTGGAGATTGTGACTGGGCGGCTAGGAAAGAGAGCAAGGATATGTTGAAGCGGAAGGCCCCGTCTAGTGAATCCAATCTCAACCATGATTTCTGCAACTTTCTGACTGGTACGTGACGGAGTGTCTGCGAAGCATATTGCAACAGGTTGCGTCACATTTGTGAAGCATTGTGCAGTGGTAACATTGGTGGCAGTTCGCAATAGGTTTGTTTTGGTGATACAGTAAAATCTCGTTTTAGCGAATACCAATACAACGAAATTTCAATAGAACGCAATAAAAATAACATTTGGTTGGCCAGACGTAAGAGCAATGTATTTGTAATCCCGTTATTACGAATTGCGTTACTACGAAATTTCCAGTACAACGAATACGAAAGGTGGTTCCCCAGCTAGTATTGAACCCGATATAACGAAATATGCACTACTATAGTAGTGCAATGCTCCGCCACACGTGCTCCAGCACTGTCTAGCCCTGGTCTAGCGATAAGCGAGTGTGTGGTCGTGCGTAACACCTTCAACAATCGTGAAATGTTGGGGTAAAAGTTGTATCAAGGGGTCGGCAGTGTCTGTTTAGGGGAGTGACCAGGACGCCGAAGACTCAGATGACCCTGACGACCTGTCTCTGTGGAGGTCCGTTGCTGAAAGCACCGGAGTGCCGGATGAAGTTACCTTCCATGATTTTGTAGCGGCAGATGACGACGTACATGTGTGCCAGGAGTTGACAGATTCAGACATACTTGCGAGGGAAATAAAAATAACCAGTCTCGATTTAACGAAATTCAGTTTTACGAAAAGATTTGCCCGGTCCCGCGGGCTTCGTTGTAACGAGATTTTACCTGTACCTGTATAACCATTTATTTATGAACCATTGAGCGTTTTCATAGGTGAAGAGTAAAAAAATATTGACGTTTGGATGGTAGGGTGGACTATTTTTCAGGAGCTATAGTACCATATGATATTGTTTTTTAATTCAAGAAGAGTTGCACAAAAAAACTCCCCCAGTTAAGTGGTGTTTACATGTGAGCGATTTGATCACCGGGCGATAACATCGCTGAGTAACCCGAGTTACGATTGTTACCGTGATTGTTACTTTCTCTCCAAACAATTGGATTCATCGCTCGGCGCTGACATTGCTTGATCAAATCGCTCACATGTAAACGCACCTTTACTCTCCAGATGAAAAGCAAATAACTCATGCGATCAGTGCAAAAAACTGCTCCACAACTGATATAATTTTAGTCCAGAACACATGTTTACATACATCAAAGAATGCAGCTAATTGCTTCTTAAAAACTGTCTGGTTCTAAGCATGCGGTAATGTGAAGTTTTTCATTATTCATGAGGAATAGAACAGTGACAAACAGTATTTTGCATCGAGGACCCTTATTTCACATTTCCAATATTCAATTACTGTCTATTTTCAGAGCTGGCTGAATATGAGCGCAATGTGAACCGTAACGTGTACAAGGAACGTGCATACCGCAAGGCAGCGTCTGCACTCTCCCATCATCCAACTCGTATAAAGACAGGGGAGGAGGCAAAAAGTCTTCCAGGAATAGGCGATAAAATAGCAAAGAAGATAGATGAGTTCTTGAGCACAGGAAAACTAGCAAAGCTTGAAAAGATCCACTCCGACTCCAGTGCCTCTGCTATTACCGAACTAACTAGGGTGTCAGGGATTGGTCCTGCCAAGGCCAGGGATCTGGTTGAGGCAGGAGCCAAGGATGTGGATGACTTGCGCAAGGAACCTTTTCTCGGGAAACTCAACCACCACCAGAAGATTGGCCTTAAGTTAGTTGAGTCTTGTGGCATTACTTACCCTAATTCTACATTCAAACCTAGTAAATAAAATATGTTTTATGACAAATTCGCCATTGCAAGAGTGATGGTGATGACTTATATATATATTGTCTTACAGGTATCTGACTGATTTTGAACAGCGCATTCCTAGGGAGGAAGTGTCTCAAGTTGAATCGCTGGTGGTACAAACCTGCCAGTCTTTGGACAAATCCTATCAAGCGTCTGTGTGCGGGAGTTACCGTCGGGGGGCAGCAACCTCAGGGGACGTTGATGTCCTTCTCACACATCCATCACACGTGTCCACACACAAGGTATGCTGGCAACTCTAGTGTAGGGAACTTTAAAACAAGTAATTACTGGGGATTAAATATCACAAGAAGTATTACACTGAAATGAAGTTTATTATGCTTAATTGCGAACATGTTCTATATTTTAGGACAAGGTGGCACAAAAGAAACTTTTGTCAGATGTGGTGTCAGCTCTAAGCAAGAGTGGGCTGGTGACTGACACAATATCCGTGGGAGATACAAAGTTTATGGGAGTGTGCAGACTGGTGGAAGTCAAGGGCACAGAGGAGAAGCCGTACCATCGTCGTCTGGACATTCGTCTGCTTCCCTGGGACCAGTTTCACTGTGGTGTGCTCTATTTCACAGGGAGTGATCTTTTCAACCAGACCATGAGGCAAGAGGCCATCAAGAAGGGATTCACCCTCAATGAATACTGCCTGAGGCCCATGGGGGTCACAGGTGAGATTCATAGCAATGCCGCATAATATATGAGCATTTCATATTCAAGTCTATGTCGTTCCAATTTACGCCATTTACCATTAGTTCACCTAACTTGACTTGCTCAAAAGGAGAAGGTGATAGAAAGTAATTTTAGTGATCTGCTGTGGGTGCATGTACAGTGCTGGACAAATTAGCCGTCGCTGAATGTTTTTTTCCGGAGGAGGCGGCGGCGGCGTTACCTGGCAACCCTGTCCAGCGGGCCAATTCGAACATCAGCCCATGGAGAGCGCTTCCATTGTTGCCACTGTTTACAAATCGAGTGAGTGACGCGGACGACCCAGCGACGGGTCTCTTCTGCCTGCGCACTCACTCACTCGATTTGTAAACAGTGGCAACAATGGAAGCGCTCTCCATGGGCTGATGTTTGAATTGGCCCGCCGGACGGAGTTGCCAGGTAACGCCACCGCCGGAAAAAAACATTCAGCGACGGCTAATATGTCCAGCACTGTACAGTACACTCACAAGTCAGTGGTTAAAGGAAAGGAGTAATCATAGATTGTGGTGCTTTACAATCTCTTGACTCTGATCTTTTCATAACCTTGACTAATATCCATATTTCATGTGCCAGGTGTTCCAGGTGAAGCGCTTCCAATAGAGAGTGAGCAGGATGTGTTCGATTACCTAGATATGGACTATAAGGAGCCTCATGAGCGCAACATGTGAATCTATTGAGGGAGCTTTATTTCTGCCTGGCATCAATCATATGAAGACAAACAAAATGGATGGGATTAGTATTCGTCAGTAACTGCTGTGGTATGACAAAATGTGTGGTTTTTAATGTACAACATATTTAACAAAATATATTAGTCAAATTGCATATATTATTGTACTGTGTGGTTTGTATAAAACAGAAAAATTGCTATGGATGCTCTTCAGTGATTCTCTTCTAAGTCTTTTTGCTTTTCTGATTCTAGACAAAGAATGTACAAGCTCACGGCACCAATATTAGTAGATCTGTACCTTCAGGTGGCATCCATGATGGCTCAGTTTAATGATGGGAATCACTTTGCTAGTTTGTGACGTAGTATCATGTGGTAACCAGTTATGAGACTGCTGATGAAGATGCAAAGGCTTCTCTTCTGTCTCAAGTGTAAAAATAAAAATCACATTTCCTTGACCAAACTAAGTCATCATGAATATCATCTCAGTGTTCACTAAGGTTCACGTTGGATTTGACAATCTTGAGATTAATAAAACCATCTGGTGAATAGCAGCTAGTAAAGTTGACTAAATCGCTAACTTTGCACTGACCTTCCAGAAAACTCGCTGCTGATAACGCAACCACATAAAGTCATCCATCAGCAATGCAGAAGCTGTATTGTCCCCATGCATGTAAAACCCACCATGTCCAATTTTTGTGGGTTGTTATTTATAACTTAAACAATGTAACCACCATTAGCCACAAACTGCATTGCATTTTGAAAACTTGGAGGGCTCTCCACCAAACAGCCATGCCAAAAGTCAAGGAGCAGGACTAACAACAGCCTATAGGAGTCCGTGGGGATAGTGAACAGCCTATGCCAGCTTGCAGGTCCTTGGCTACCTCACTTTTGTGCATCATTTGCATAATCATCAGTTATAGATTAATGTGGCCACACTTTTCAACAATATAATTCGAACAAAATATTTGCTGCATCAAATATTTGTGCTGGAAAAGCATCCAAGTCATATGCAATTACCGAGATATTTTTTTGAGATTGCCAATAAATTGTTACACTGATTCATATGAAGCACAGTCTCAGCAAGTATGGTGAAGATCATCATAATTATGTTGTTCCTCAAGTCATTTTGCATCATGCAATGTAAAGTTACTGTATATCTCTTGATTATTTAAAAGTGCCCTCCAAAAAACTTCCAAACAGAGGTAAATCCTGGAGAGATGGCCGTGATTCACAAAGTCAAGTGCATAATTGGGCATTCATATACCATTTAGACAATATGGAGATAACTGGTCACAGAATGATGGGAAATGCAGCCAGTCCCCGACTAAGTTCCACTCGACACTGCACAGTGATTTCAAAGCAGATCCTGCAGTCAATTCCAGCAGTTCCTAAGGCAACACTTCCTCTCCCATTTCCTCCACTTCTGCTGCAAAATTGGGCACCTGTTCCACAACCTTGTGTGCTTCTATCATGTGATCCCTAAGTGCTGATCCCCTCCCGTATGAAGCACCACATATAGTGCAGTTGAACTTTGAGTGTCCAGTTGCATGGGCGTTAAGATGCTGCTTCACTGCATACAAGGTGGCAAAACGACGAGTGCATACGGCACATGCAAATGGCTTTGTGTGGGTCTTCTTATGGCCTAGTAATTGCACTGTTGTCTTGAATGACTGTGGAGAACGATGGTATCATAAGTGATCATGCTAACAACGCTACCTGAGCACCATTCATTGATGCAAAACATCTCCACAAAATTGTTTAATGCAAAGCTATGTATACTTGGCATACAAGTGAAATATACTAACAGTAAGTGCGAAAAACCAGTTTTGAAATAATGAAAGCAAAGATTTGACCTTGGGCTTGTTCATGTGCTATTGAAGACAAAATCCTGACTTCATGGTTCATTATGAATCTTGGGACCAAACGGACTTCATTAGGCGATATATCAGGAAAAATGCTAGTTAGTGATGTAAATAATTTAAAATCGGCAAAATTAGATGCAGTGGATTTCACTTGTATGCTTATGATATGCTATTTAATGTTTCTAACTTGGCTACTTAAGTTTTCAATACAGTGATTGCCTTGATGCAACAAAACCCACAAACTGTGTGAAAAATGTGGACTTGAATTTTTAAAAATTTAATCACCGAATGAATGAGCTCATGACAGCAAAAGCCAAGCAATGATTTGGAAATGCCTGCTGTTCTTTCTCAAAGTTCCTCAATGCACTGACCTTTCCGCAGAGTTCACATGTGAAGGCCTTCTTCTCTGAATGCCGCTTGATATGATGCTGTAGCACTGAGCTGCTCTTGAACATCTTTGGGCAGAGGTGGCAAACGTAGGGCCTCTCACCCGTGTGTGTCCTCTGATGTAAACGCAGGCAGTAGCTCACCCGGAATGACTTTCCACACATGTTGCATACGTGCGGACGCTCACCTGTGTGGATTCGCTCGTGTAGGATTCGCTCAGTGGCACGCGCAAATGACTTGGGACAGTAGTGGCAGCGCAATGGTCGCTCGCCAGTATGGACAACCTACAAGGCAGTTGAAACTGTTGTTTCATACATTTCTTGTGCGAAGAGTTACAGCAAGATATGCCATCTAACTGGTTTAAAAATAAGAAACCAATAATAATTATCACACTGTAATGTGCCAGACTGATTTACCTGATGAGACTTGAGAGTGGATGTGTCTCTGAAGGTCTTGTGGCAATGAGAACAGCAATATGGCTTATCACCTGAATGAGTCCTCAAGTGTATGTTCAGATTGGAACGAGTGTAAAAACCTTTCTTGCATGATGGGCATTCAAATGGAGTCTCACCCTTGTGGATCATCTCATGCAAACGCCTGTACGATTTGTCATATATGTTGCCACATTCCAGACACCTGGAAAGAGTTGTGGATTATTCCTGAGAAGATGGATTTCACAGTATAAAGCGATACAAAGTGCTAAGAATGTTATGGACTGGTTGAGCTCAGCAATCAGTTTAAAGGTAAAAACTCCCTGGAAGCAAAAGTCAGGGCAACATTCACTTGCCAATGGATTGTTTCTCTTTAATCTGGTCGAGGGGGTAAACTCTCTGTATCTTTTACCCTTGGACTTAATAAGGTATGTGTGTGGGTTCACAGAGACACTCACCTGAACTTGCTCTTGAGTAAAGGTCCTTGCTCCCAGCCATCTGTAGCACTTGCTTTTTCTGCAACCCTCTCTTCTCCTTCTCCTTTGATCACTTCTGTCTTATCTCCTGAGCCCTCCTTACTCCCTCCTTCCACTGCTCTTACTCCCTGGCACCTGCGGTAGTGTGTCCTCCACTCCAGCCTGCTCTTACATTCTTCTCCACAGTTGTGGCAGTGGTACACGAGCTTGTGGGTTGGAGCACGACGAACACGTCTCCTCTCCGATTTCTCCTCTGGCTCCACTTCCTCTTCTTCCTCTGTCACATCCTCCTCTTCCTCAACCCCAATAGCCACGTCTTCTTCCACCTCTGCCATTACTCTCACCTTGTCTTCCTCCTCCTCATTATCCGGAGCTTCTTCAATGACATCCAATGGCAGTACCAGAGAGTCAGCATCATTAGTATCAGCCCTCAGCAGAGTTGGCTGTTCATTGGTTCCTTCCTGCCCAGCAGGCAGCTGCAATTTACAATGAATTATGATATTCCTGAGGCTCAATACAGTTTTGTGCCATAACATGATCCTTTTAAGGCCCATTCAGACATTATACACATTTTTCGTGCCTTCCATAATTCCTGTAAACAAACTTGTCTGGGCCAGTCACCACCACCCTATTTCGATGACATTGCTTTCATTGACTTTCAAGCATGGATTCTACTTTCAGCCTCATGAAAAAGGATGATCACGAAAGTAAGACAATATGGGCTGAACTCTGTAAATTTTGCACAGCACAGCATTCAATTTCAAATTCTCAAACCATGTATTCGTCATCATTCTGATCAGAATGCCAACAATTCCCACCTGTGTGAAAGCTTACGGAAAGTATGTAGCAGAAAGTATGGAAAGTACAAAAATTGTGTATTGCCAACAGGCCTTTAGCAGAAGTAGTACTAATAGCAGCCTTTTAAAAAGCAAGCCCTGAGGTCAAAATGCAAGGTAAGCTAGTGAAGAATGATGTACTAACCTCAACGACAACATTATCTGTAGGATGGCACTTTCGAATATGGTCCTCAAGCGAAGTGAACTGAACTGAGCAGGAAGTGCAGCTGAACACATTTCCATTTGAGAGAAGATCAGACAAGTCCCTTTCCATGTCATCCTCCTCCTCCTCCTCCTCCTCTCTCTCCTCCTCCTTTGTCTCTCTCTCCTGTTCAGCTTCATCTGCTCCAACACCCAACCCCTCGTCGCTGTGCATTGAATCCAAGTGATCCAAGAGCTCCTTGAGCGATCCGAAGATGCTGTCACACACAGGGCAGATCACTGGGCGAATAATCAGATCTTCCAGGTGGCTTCTGAGCTCTGTCACGCTTGAGAAGTGCTGTCCACAGCACAGTGGGCAGGCCAGATTGCCCATCCTCACCCTGAATTTTCCATTAGAAGCAATTAGTGGTTTCATCATTTTATATGGCTTACCATACTACTAATCAGCTGTGCCCAGTGTCGGCTTGGCCCGGGCGGGACGCGGTCGTTTCCCGCCGGGGCCCCGGGGCCCCGGCCCCTTTCACCCAATGACCTAGTGCCTCTGGCGTTTTTAAAAGGAAATATGTCTAAATTGAAATAAAATAATGTTAAGCAGGAAAAATGTGTCATTCTCAATAATATTTCGCTTTGTCCACTCTGGAAGTTCTTGCTCTAGTGACAGGGTGCAGGTGCACCTTACCCAAGGCAAGGAGCCCTCACCCCCCACTGCTTTGAGTGCTTTGAAAGCATATCCTTCATCTACTTTCGGGCAAGATATTCTACGAAACTATTCCATTTTCACATTATCATGCAATATTGACTCTCTGTAAGTTGGGGAACATCTTATCCAGCTGCATTCCTCCAACAAAAAACCCTACCTATACGGAAAATAAAGAGGAAAAAACAGTTGTGACCTCAGACAATTCTGTCATACAGTATTGTGCATTTAGTTAGCCTGACCAGACATCCCATATTGTACGGGACAGTTCCGTATTTAAACTCAATGTCCCGTTGTCCCGGAAGCTCCTGTCGGGACGCCCAAATGTCCAGTATTGTAAATTCGTACGTTATCAATGTCAAAATGAAATAGGCCTATATATTTGGCCTTGGCCGTAATATTGCACTGTTCTATGGGTTCTTTTCCGTTTTGAATTCCGTTGAAATTTGGGGGCGCCAGGTAGGATTGTGACCTTGAACCGAAAAAATTCGTCAGCGGCGGGCCCTGCGGGCCCCCCNCCCCGGTGTGGGTGTTTGTTAAATATTGTCAGGGGGCCCCAGACACCTATTTCCCGCGGGGCCCTTACGGGTCCAAGCCGACACTGGCTGTGCCTGTCCATTTGTCCAGGGCAGCCCCCTGACACATCCAGCCTAGCCTGTGTTGACAGTTGTTTAATGTAAAAGTCTCCGCCATGCGAGGGAATTTGGCGCTGGTGCATCCCCACAGGCATTTACTGGTGGGTCGCTTCGGGTTGGCTGCCTTCCGAACCAACCCAAACTGTCCTTTCCTCGGAGGGCGT
>JYFJ02008108.1:0-13417 GCA_000934665.2 Catajapyx aquilonaris
ACGCATCTCTGTAGCCAACACCCTACTCTTATGCCTATCTGACCAGACCCACGCTTCACTACCATACATAAGTGAAGGAACAATAACGTGAGAATAGGCAGACAACCTACAGGCAGAAGATAAGTCCTTATTTCTAGAAAACTTACTTGTGGCACCTATCACTTTCAACCCAGAACTAACTCTCCTCACGGGATAACAAAATAATAATAATAATAATAATAATAATAATAATAATAATAATAATAATAATAATAATAATAGTAAAATAAAAGTCATGGACCAACAATCCAAATATATGTTGTTCCCGCAATTCCATTTAATGAAAGCAATATTACCTTTTCTCCATTCGCAATATACCCAAGGTATTGTCATTCAGTCATCATTTTCCTCATCTCCCCGGGGGAGTTGCAAAATGCAATAAATTATGCATAATGCTCTATCCCTGGAACTAATAAGGAGGCCTCGCTATTAGTAGTGCTACAGGCCCTGCGGATCCTTAACCCGACACTGACCAGTACCAGTAAACGTCCCCTTCTACTTCTAAAGGTCCTTTGCTTGTGGATACCCCTGTGCGTGTCTGCATTGCTCGTTGCCGGAGTCGGGCGCTCGCAACACCAGACCGTAGCTGAACCCCCTGGCTCCGGCAACCAGCAATGCAGACATGCACAGGGTATCCACATTGGTCAATGTCAAAGGTCAACATCTCCCAAACGAATCGTCGCTGGCCTTTTGGACCCATGCCATGCTTCTTCCACAGGCACACCCTACCACCTGTTGAAAATACAGATTTTAAATAAATTTGTTTTGCCCCCGCCCCCCGAGAAGTACCCTTAACTTGCATAATTCACAATTTCCATCTTTGCCATTTATTCCCCATCCCAGATAGCACTAATGATAGCTTCCTCAGGGCCTTTCATAAAGTGTCCCATTTTTGACCTGATGACCCTTGTGTCTCAAAATCGCTTGAGATCGAGGATTTTTCCAGAAGGGTTCTTTCTGTCTAGCAGGTAAGGAGCCGGAAAAAAATGATTTGAACATGAAGTTCGCGTAGCACGCCGTGAGGTTCCCTTGTCAGTGTTTCCCAATCTTTTCTGCTGCCGACCCCAGAAAATCGTCTCACAAAATAATTCGTAACCCCTACTTGAGCCACAAACATGAAAAGACATTGTACTGTACACAGTGGTAGTGAATGACAATCACTGATAAATTAACGCATATTTTCATTTGCGGGCATATTATTCCAGCGAGACAGAATAATTTTGCTAAAATAATGCGTTACCTCCCTCACGACCCAAAATATTATGTTCGCAACCCGATTTGGAGTCCCTTGTGAGTCTGTTATACTGTCCCATTCATGACCATCGCTGATCTCCTAAACAAAAGCCAATTGACAAATTTCATTGTCATTTTCAAGTTCAGCACCTTGAAATTAGCAAAGGTTTGCTATGTTTATTTCTAAGCCACTGAAGCTGAAGGAAGATGGTGTTCCTCTGTTCATATTGTAGAGGATCTACTTATTAAATTGTTATTAATAATTTTTTGTTTTTGTAAGCCAACAGAGAAGTCCATCATGTTGATAGGACAGTAAGAATCGTTTTTCCAATAATATTGTTTTGTCTAACCCTCAGTGTGCTTGTGCTCCCTTTTAGTGATGCAGCCTGATGAAACTCAAACTCCTTCGAGCAGTTCTTCACCAGCAAAGGGGACTAAAAAATCCAAGACCTCTCCAAAACAGCGGCCAGTGGTTAGGAAGAAAATAAGCAAGCCAGTCACTGTTTTAAACACAAAAGATATTGCTGGACCCTCAGCAGAAACGTAAGTGAACCAAAGCAATTAGTTATTTACAGGTACTCCTCGTTTTACGCCAGGGATTGGTTCCAGCAACATGCGGCATTAAGTGAAAAGGTGTATAACGAAACATAATTATTATGTAAGTAAATGAGATAGGTTCCAAAATTTTCAACATTTACCCACAGACAATACTAATATTGCCGTTTTTAATGCTCAGTATTTGAAGCATTTAATACGCATGTTTAACGGGAGGTTCCAGATTGAGGGAAATCAGGTTGAGGATTCCTTTCCCTTCTGTGGCAAGAACTGAAGTACACCTAGTGCATTGTAACAATGGGTAGGCCTACAGTGTTTCTGAGAGTGCAGAGACCAACTATACAGTACCATATGAAGACCTCTGGAGAAAAAACTATCAAGGTCCACTTTTTGTCAAAAATGAGTTACATATGGGATAGTTTGATTAGCGTAGAATAAGATGGTTTGGTCGTGGTTGTGGTGCAATGATCAATTCACTATGGGAGGCCCTGAAATATTTGGCATTGTTGGAAAAATGATCAACTTCCACTTTTGAGCGGGGTTTACACGTGGCGAGCTACGTGGCTGGTCTAGGGATTAAGCTTGCTCAGTAGCACACTCGCCATGTGAATCAGCCAGGGGGAGGCGAGTTCACACGCGCAGTAGGCTACTCTCCTGATGCTACGTGTCAACCCCACTTTGCACTCAGCGACAGTCAACTGTTTTTGTAAATGGCTGAAGCGAAATCACTCTTTCTATCTGTTTGTGGAGCTCTGTGCATGCATTAACCATGGATTCAGCCTGCTGAACATACCCAAAGCCTAGGCCCAAGGGGAGGAAGAAAGGCACCAGCCAATGGGAACAGGCAAAGAGGAGACTCTGGCAAGGTCATGTCACTGGTAAGAACAAAAGGACTTTATTACAAGTAATAATGTCTGGGAGAGTACTTGTGCAGATGCCCTTATATCTACCTAATTATTGTTATCGAACAGGTGAGGACTGCAACTGCAAGCGACATTCATGTTTCACAGTCATCTCCGAGGAGCAGAGGGTCGAAGTGTTGCAAAGATTAAATGCTTTAGAAGTTTAGAGAGACGGAATAAGCAAGACTCGTACCTCACTGGCTTGATAGGAATTTCCTATGTCCAGCAACGTCGTCCGCATCTGGAAGCAGATGTGTCCAAGTCCCACCATGACCATTCCTATACGTACCTCTTTCGCATATTGAAAGAGGGACATATAACAGAGGTGGAAGTGTGTCATAAAGCTTTCATATCCATACATGGCATCACCAATACCATGACAATGAAGAAGAGCCTGGCAGACACTGGTAAATCTCCAGGGGATGGTCGCAGTAAGCACTCTAATAGGCCCCATGCCTTCACGAAGGAGGAATTGGATGATGCCAGGTCCCATATTGAATGCCTCCGTGGCCGCAGAGCTCACTATAGTGCCGAAGAAACAGCAAAGATGTACCTGCCAGATGAACTAAATATTACTAAATTATACCACCTCTTCCAAGACAAGTACCCAAAGTCCTAGGTGTCATTGTATCGCTACCATCACCTGTTCAATAATGAGGATAACAAGCTTTGGATATCCAAGGAGTGACAGGTACATTTACTGCAACAGTGCAAGGGTGAAGGAAGTGTACTTGCAAGAAAAACTGGCACATGAAATGAGTCATAACAACGGTCTTGCAGGTCCAACAGCCAAAGAACTGAAGGAACATCAGGCAGCTACGAAGCAGCATTTGGATGCAGCCCAGAAGTTCTACGACAGAAAGCGCCAGGCTAGAATGAAAGCCAGAAGTCAAATGATTGTGAAGCTTTTACAATTGATTTTTGTAATAATCTTCTTGTCCCAAATGTGACTAGTACTGAGGTGTATTACAAAAGTCAACATACTGTCATACTGCTCGTGCAACATACATGTACTGTCCATGAAAGCCAGTTATTTCTACTGTCATGATTAAAGGATAGGGAAGAAAGGGCCAATGGGAAAGTGGCGGCAACAATATGGCGGTGGACTAATCAGGGCTGCTGACAACAATATTCAATTGGTTTTAATTGTTGCATGTACAGTCGGTTAAAGGATTGCCTTACCATATGGGGCGGAGAAATTATCCTCTAACAGAGGTACTGCCTCCCCCTGATGCAGTGACTTGCGCTCCCCTAGCCGGTACCTCTGCTGGAGGCTAATTTACCCGCCTCATGTGGTAAGGACATCCTTTACCCGACTGTATCCCATGGTATGTAGCATTAATAATTACTTTTAAACCAATGCAATGGTGGGATGTACACAAGAATTGCGGTGAGTCTTCAAAGCTTGAAATTGCAACATCTCAGTTTCACATGAGATTGACCTTGATCGTTTTTCTTCCGAGGTCTTCATTTAGTTATAAACCCTGCCACAATGCTCTACGGAAAATAATAAAAGTGCCAATACTGTAGTGTGTTTGGACTCAGAAGTGCTGCAGGGATGTGCTTATGTGTCGATTGTTTTGGTATTTTCAAATTTATGGAAATTTTCAGATTGAATTTTTTTTTTTCAGAGGTAATTTTGAAGCAGGCGTTAACCCCTTCGCTACCAGATAGGCCCGAACCACACAGATTTCTGCTTATGCGTACTGCGAAGATACTGACAAGATATTTTACAAATAATAACAGCTATACTTACCAGATCTGGGAAAACATTGTGAATGTCTGGAACAATTTTACTTGTCTTAGAAACAAGTAAAAGAATTTGAGGGAGACGGAGTGGCGCCGTGGTAACGCGTGCGCCCACGGAAGTTAAGGTCCCGGGTTCAATCCCCACCCGGGGTTCCCACCTTCTTTCGTGCAGAGTTGGGCCATCTCTGGCTTCGTTTCGGGTGGCAATTTCCGATAGACTAAGCCACCCGGGGGAGTTCACAAAATGACCAATTAACGACAGCGCACTTGCACTTTGCACATCCCCTCCTATACTTACCCTTGGAACAATTAACATATATACATTATATGGTTCCCAAAAAATAGTGGTAGTCCACTCCCCTAATAAGGGCCCAAGGTCCGATAATGGGGTACAGGAAAAAAAAAAAAATGCTGAAATCGTTGTACTTCAAGAGAAGCAAATAAGTTTGGGAGTTTTCCGAAGTTTTCGAGTTTGCCAGAAAGCGGCAAATAAGTATTAATTTATTTCTTGTAAAGTACGGCGATTTCAGCAAATTCTTCTGGCATGGTTCTCAAGGTTGTTATTCCACATATTTTCATGCATTTCATAATTAAATCAGCCTAACAGTTGGTCAGCAGTAGGCTACTCCAATTCCGAGTTTTTATAGCCCTTCTATGGAAATTAATTCCAGGACTTCCAGACAAGTAGAATTGTTCCAGACACATTCACAACGTTTTCCCAGATCTGGTAATTATATCTGTTATTATTTGTAAAATGTCTTGTCAGTATCTTCGGAGTACGCATAAGCCGAAATCTGTGTGGTTTGGGCCCATCTGATAGCGAAGGGGTTAATGTGAAAAGGTGTAAAATGAGGAGTACCTGTAATTCTGTATGTGATCTGTACTAACATTTATTGTGCACATATTTGGGGTGGAATCCTTTACATAAGAAAAGAATGAAGTTGAACATCAATAATGCCTATGTCTCTGTTACAGAAATGAACACAATGATGTGGGTGAGACTGCATGTGATAATCCCACAATGTTGGATTGCTTGGAGGAGGTGGATGGAGCTGATCCAGAGGAGCCAGGCAAGGTGACTGACAGTGTGAAAGTATGTGCAAAAGACAGCATGGTCAGCCGCAATGTGGATTCGTCAGGATTGCCCTGGGTGTGCAGGACATGTCACCAGGGTTTCGCTGTAAGCAGAGACCTCACGATGCACTTGTCTATGACTCACAGTGTGATTGTGTTTCCATGCGAAAATTGCAAGAAGCAGTTTCAGACCGAACAGATGTTCAAGACTCACAAGAAGATCTGCAGCAAGGGAGGAAGAATTGCTGTGCCAAAGGGCAGAGGAAGCAGTGGTGCACAGTCCAGCAAGGTTGTTTCAAATTGGGCCGATACTTCAAGGAATGTTCAATATGCAAGTGCAAGACCAAAGACTCATCAAATAAACCACTGTTATAGGAAACCATATGAAGCAGCCTCTGGAGGAACATTCCAAGTCCAACCTTCCAATAAGACTGATTTCATCTGTGATAAGAATGTAGAGGCAAGGAAGAGTGATCAGAACGTAGAGGCAAGGAAGAGTGATCAGAACGTAGATGCAAGGAAGAGTGACCCAAATTCAGGCAACGTGCCTTCAACTGAGAATGATTTGAGCTGTGACAAGAGTGTAAAAACTGACCAGAATTCCAGCACTGCAGAGAAAGTTGTACCTGTACGTCAAAAGAACACACCTGTGTTCCAGTGTGAAAAGTGCGGCAAAAAACTGACGTCCAGATTATCCTTGGTGAACCATTCACATCACTCATGCCCCACGCTCAACTCTGTGTCTGAAATGAATCAAAAGCACAAGTGCAAAACATGTGGAGAGGGTTTTGGAAGCAAACAAAAACTGACCGAACATTCCAGGGTACACTTTAGGATGTTCAAGTGCCAGACCTGTGGGAAACGGTATTTACTGAAGCACAGCTTCATGCAACATCTTCAGACTCACTTAATGACAGATCAGCAGACACACACACAAGCTGAGAAGATGGAACTGGTAATGTGTGAAACTTGTGGCAAGACATTCCAGAGTGAAAAGTCATTGAAGAAGCATCGCGTGGCACACAGCGAGAAGCCCTACACTTGTGAGACATGTGGGAAGAAATTCCGAACTGACAAATTATTGAAGGTGCATTTCACAACACACACGGAACTGAAGGTGTACATGTGCGAAACTTGTGGCAAGATATTCCCCAAGAATTCCTCATTATGGATGCATCGCATGGGCCACAAGGCAGAACGGCCACATACATGTGATATTTGCGGCAAGTCGTTCATCGTAAGAAGTCATCTGGCTCGCCATCGCGGGAGGCATGAAGGAGAGAAGCCTTACACGTGTTACGTTTGCGACAAGGCATTTTACACAAGCACTGCGGCAAGAATCCACCTTATGGTGCACACTGGCGAGAAACCGTGGAAATGTGAGATGTGCGACAAGCAGTTTCGCGTCAGGGCACTTCTGAACAAGCACGTGAGGCTCCAACATGTGGAAAAGCCGCATGAATGTAACAGATGCGGGAAGACATTTGCAAGTAAGGAAATCTTGGACTTTCATCTCAGAGACCACGATGAGAATGAGGCATTGGAGCAGATTCCAGCACCATTTACTTGCGCCACATGCGGGAAGGGTTTTGCCAAAGAGAGTAATTTGAAACGCCATCAGTCTTGTCATACAAAAGCTGCCTGTGATCTACGTAAAAAAACGACCAAGCAAACCGCTCCTGTTCATCAGCATCACACTTCGAGGAGGAATCTATATGAGTGCGTCAGGTGTGGAAAGCTACTTACCACAGCATGGGGCCTTACCTTGCATGAAAGGACACACACAAGGGAAAAGTCTTTTGTGTGCAGCATTTGTGGGAAAGCCTTCATCAACCCACATTCGCTGAAATGCCATGCCATGATTCATACTAGAGATATGCTGGCTCATGATTATACCCTGCACAGAGAGAAACGTGATGTTGCTGGACCCGAGCTTACCAGTGCACCACGGCCTGATACTTACACTGCAGGGACCATACCAGAAAGTCAAGGAATAACAGGGAATGAAAGCAGAATGAATATGGAGCATTTGGAGTGACATTTGGTAAAGTACCATTCCTACAAAGAAAATCACACTTTTAACGCAATCACACAGCTGGTTTTGTAGCATGAACATTGCTCTCACAAAAGTTATGGTGCACTGAGGGCTCCATGCATCTGCTATCACTTTTGCTTCTTACTTAATTTTTCAACCTCTCCATTCATTTCCATATTTTTTTAAATTGCCATTCGCACCATGCATTTGATGTGTCACACACTTGCCATTCACAAATAATAATACGTTCATTTATCCTGTGCAACGAGTAACTTTGGGTGGTTTCTCATTTAACTTACTCACATTTATTTCATACAGAATCATTGAGTAAATCATGCTGTGAAACAGATTATTTTGTACTGTTACATTTCTATTGTACTTTATCTTCATCTATTGGGGGGGGGGGGGGGTANGTAGAAGGGAAACCACAGGGAGGGAAGATAATAGAACACCCATAATCAGTGTTGCTTCAAAACGCAATATGTGACCCATGCCGGCTCCTTCAAAACGCAACATGTGCCAAGCAGCCAATGAGAGAATGCGATGCGCAACTGTTACAAATGGCCGCCGATATCTTACCAACCCCATACAGTAAGCTAACCAACCCACACAGTACTACATATGTGGTTCTCATCGACTCGCTCCAACCCCGAAGGGTGTATCCGTAATAAAAATTTAAAAAAATAGCTAATAATGTTCTCATGATTAGCATTGTGTTTAGATAATAGTCAAGGATATTGTATCATGGTTCCTGGTGATAGAAGAAACTAAGAATTTATCACAGTTTAATAATACGGCCAATGATAATATCGATCAAAACGCAACATCTGACACATGTGCCCAATCAAAACGCAATAAGTCAAATTTTGATTCATTTTTTTCTCGTGACTAGACAATTCCTGATTTCATTAACATACACCATTAACCACCTCTGCACATGGGCATAATGTACTGCACATTTTGTTTCTGGGTCACATTCCATTTGGGAGCAATCGGTTTTTGTTGAATATCTCGAAATGGCTTTGTTGACGTTTGTTGCGTTTTGATTGGTCACTCCACAATTAGCTCTTGGTATAAATATAGTAGGTTCATAACCGAAGGTGAGAATTAACAATTAATCTGCTGAGCCTTCAGTTGATAATACTGTCATAAGTAGTCCACCTTGGATTAATAGGTTATTTTCCCGGATTCTGTGTGGTATTGGTATTTATTTGCCCAGTGAGCTGCAAGGCCCTTTTGGGGACAGGAGGGGGTAGATTTCAATTTTGGCCTCCAAAATATGCGTGACATGCAAATTCATGACATTTGGTTCCCATGAAGAGCACAAATTTGGTGCACAATTTTTCTCTTCTTGGACATGATTTGAGCATAGAAATTATTTACCCACTTTCCATCCCCTTTCTAAGTAAGCTTAGCAGAAGCAAGGGACAAGAAGTGTGAATAAATATACTGTTTAGGAAACAACCTGCAATTCCACTTGCCTGGTTTATGAACTTTTCACAGAGAACAGTGGTGAATTGTGACAGGACTAATGCATATTATGTGCAAATGCAGGAAAATATTATTATTCCTCCAATAATAATAATAATAATAATAATAATAATAATAATAATAATAATAATAATAATACTGTACATTGCTTTTGCTAGAATCATACTGAATTGAACTGTAATTATTTTTGGACTTAAGTACAGTCCCGCTCATAAAGAATGGTACGACTCTATGGACGAAATGTTTATCTGATTATCGAGCATTATTCCCAACCTTAATTCGACAAAACCCTATGGACAACCTTTTCTGGACCTCTGGTGACTCGTATGACCCATCCCCATTTTTAAATAAAAATTTTAATGACCAAAATGTTGTACCTGGTGCAATGCTTACGTAGATTTGATGTGAATTTCCCCCCCTAAAATTTCCCTACTTAGCTTTGTTTTTCTCTTCTCTTTTCTATTTTATTTTGATTCCCTTTTCCCACACTTCCTCGTGACCCCTAAAACATGCTGACAACCCAGGGGTTGGGAACAGAATAAACATTTCCTCCATATAGAGTCGTACCATTCTTTATGAAAGGTACTGTACATGGCAGTGTTAAGGATAATAATATGGTAATAGATTTATTTTTATCATATTATTAGTTACAGTAAAACTTCTATAAGTAGAATCTCCATGGGACCAGAAAAAAACTTCGAGTTATAGAAGATTCGAGTTAGAGAAGTTTGGATTTTTTAAAGCACATAACTCTATAAGGAAGCCTACCTTTATGTCCAGCGACGAAAGGTGTTCAACACTTAAAAATAACTGTCACTATCACACTTACAATGCTCTTTGTTGTTTTGTTGTAAAAGAATCTCCGTTATGGCCATTTGCCTACTCTTAGATTCAAGGATTCAATTGTCACAATCCAGTCAAACACTTCTTTCGGTACGTCTGGTAGATGGAGATAAGGAAATTGAGCCTTTCTGTACATATGGCCTACTCTCGACCCTTCGGCTGGGAAATGAGAAAATTTTCTGTACTCGCCAACATGAACTTCGACTTAGGGACCAACCAAGCTCATAATTTTCTTCGACTTATAGAAGTTTTACAGTAGGCCTATATCCAAAAGCAATGACCATCATAAATGCTGTATTAATATTGCAGTTATAAAATGCAAATGTGTTATCATATCACCTTCATTGTTGCAAAAGCTATGCACATACTCTAGCACAGGGCACATAGCAAAGGGCAGCATTTTGGAATCCAATCCCTCCCATCCCACCAATACATATTTTTAACTTTAAGTATAGCTTCTGGAAAAAGTCATTTTTACCATTAGTCAGGAATAGAGTCCTGGGGTGGAATTTTCGTCCCACTGCTAGATAAACTGCTAACTTAGTAGTGCCATGGCGAACACTGATACTGCTAAGTTAGCAGTAACTAGCAGTGACACGAATATCCCACCTCGGATTTTTAGGCAAATGCCTATTTAGTTCCTTTACAGTTGGGATGGTTTTGTGAAGAGATCTATCCATTTCATAAGTGTAGGATGTGGAAAATGTAGGTTTTATAGCGCCTAAAATGGCCTATTTCGTGGTTTTGGGAACTTTTTGCCTATTATGGCTTTATGCGACTTTTCATGCCTATTCAGCCTTTTTTGGGATAGTTTTTGAACTTTTTGAAGGAATTTCGGGACTTTATGGGCCTATTCTTGACCTATTACTTCAGAGGCATGTTTGTTTGGATTTTTGCAGAGTATTTCTTGTGCTCCTGAAAGGACCGTGTAAAGAAAATCTAGAAAAATATTTGGTAACATATACTGTGCAAGTGGAAACAGGCTATAAACGGTCGAGTCCAGAGCAAGTGATGCTTGCACTTTTTGTCTTTTGCTCAAGTTTTGTGATTTTCTGTCAGTTTATCATTGTTATTCGGTTTTTGCGCTGCTTTGTGACCTTATATTTATACGAGGGCGAATCAGAAAGTAATTGAAAACGTTTTTAATGTAGAAGTTTCACTAGAGAAATTGAAATTGAGATATGCATATGAAAGGGCAAATCTTTCTCTAATTTTAGACATAGTCACCATACGCTTATTTGGTACATTTCTCCTAGCAGGACACTAGTTTTTGCATACCCCTGCAGAAAAAAGCATCAGGCTGGTTGGGAAGCCAGTAGGGTGATGACCTCTTTCACTTTCTCGATGTCCCTGGAGTTCTGGCCTGCCAGGTGCTTCTTCATTGGTCCAAGGAGATGGTAGACCAAAGGTAAAACCACCTCTTTGGAGCAAAAAAGAAGCACTAGCTTCTCAAGACCTCAGTGACATCGAGACGTGAAAGAGGCCATCCCACACTGGCTTTCCACCCTCGCTGAAGTTCTGACCTGCTAGGTGCTTCTTTTGTGGTCCAAAGAGATAGTTTTAACCATGGTCTACCATCTCCTTGGACCAATGAAGAAGCACCTGGCAGGCCAAAACTCCAGGTACATCGAGGAAGTGAAAGAGGCCATCCCCCACTGGCTTCCCACCCAGTCGGACGCTTTTTTTCTGCAGGGGTATGGAAAAACTCGTGTCCTGATGGGACACATGCACCAAATTGTATGGTGACTATGTCTAAAATTAGAGGAAGACTTTCATATATGTATATCTCAGTTTCAGTTTCTCTAGTGAAACTTCTGAATTAAAAAAGTTATCAATTACTTTCTGATTCGCCCTCGTACTTTAGGCCTAAAAAATTTGTATTGCTTTTTAATTTTTTGTAACATTATCCTTCATATGCCCGCAAAAGTAAAATTTTTGTGACTATGGGTTTGAGGTTTTTTCGTTCCTATTTAAGTGGCTATTTCAGGGTTTTTTCGTGCCTATTTTAGGGTTTTTTGTGCCTAAAAGTCTGGACTCGACTCATGACTCAGCATTGACTGTTTCAGTGGTTTCCAACCTGGGGGTCGCGGGGGGTAGCGAGCCTTTTTTAAATGATATTTTTTTTTGCAATTTCTGTGTAAATTGAACCATTTTGCCGCCGTACAGAGTGTATGTTTTCTGGAAATGGGTCAGTTGTAGAAGGGGGCGGGGGGCGGACATTTATGGAAACATGTTTAGGGGGTGGCAGTTGGTAAAAGGTTGGAAACCACTGGACTATTTGAAAGCAAATAGGAGATTTGACATTTTGACAACTTCCCTTGTTAGGCAAAGAAGGGAGTCAAAAGAGCCAGGAGAAATTCATGACGCACTAGTGGGAAGGTAGAGGTGTGTGTAAACTGGTGAAATCTACATGTATTGTAGCCTATCCAGCATGCTGTAGAACCATGTCCATTTTGGAAATTATTGGTCCCAGCTGATGGTTTTAATGTAGTATTTCTATCACATTTCTGACACCTTTTGTACAGATCGCTTCAAGGGCATTTAGCCTTCCCAAGCATAAAGCTCATAATATGTTTGTATTGTTATTCACAGAGCATGTTGAGGAATCAGGGCATGCAGGAGAGGCCGTTATTGTTGTCAGTAGGACTATGAAGACACCCCTGTTAACCTGGATGACTACACATACTGTACAAGGAGCTGTTGGAGGGAGACAAGTGGGACTTGCCTTTGCTGGAGAGGGCAGTCCCCATCTTTTGGGTGGATACCACTTGTAAAAGAATCTGACTGTCAACTGGACAGGCATGAACGGAGAATCAACAGAGGGCAGAAACCACCCCATCCACATGCCAGGGTGTACCAGATTCGTGGTCACTTTTTGATAACTGATATCACCCAATAGCAGTTATTTTTGTAGCTTGTTGTGCCCCTAACTGTGTGCTCCATTTGATAGCACCTGTACATTCGACCCCCAGTGGGTCGAATATAGCTGTAGGGAGGCGGAGTGGTGCTGCAGTAACGCACACGCCAATGGATGTTAAGGTCCCGGGTTCAATCCCAGCCTGGGGACACCCCCTTCATATCATGCAGAGTTCCGGGTCATCTCTGGTTTCATCTCGGGTGGTATTTCCGTTAAGACAAACCACCCGGGGAGTTCACAAAATGACCACAGCGTCAAATGCACTGCACCTTGCACATCCCCTCCTGCCATCCTGCCTGTGGGCCCCGGCAATACGCTAAATAGGTACCATGTACTATGTAGTATATGGGTGATTCTCCAAAAACTTACCAATACCATGTCCCAGCATAATAACTCGAAAATGGCTTGACTGAGAGAGTTGATTTTTTAAACATTTGGAGAAGCAGTTGACACCTAGCCATCCCCATGAAAACAAAGAAAACTATTAAATTAAGTTTTACTGCAAAAAATGTCAAAGGGCCTAAAATCACTATTCTTGGCATGTCCCGATCTCATTTTAAAGCATGCTATATTTTCTTA
>KZ539771.1:1137-13395 GCA_000934665.2 Catajapyx aquilonaris
GGGGGGGGGGGGGGAACGGGGGGAAAACTCGCAAAAACATAGCAAAATTGCACTGTTCTATGGGTACATGACGCAACAATTAATTTTTAAGTATATATTGACACCAAAATGGAAATTTAAGCTATGCAGTATAACTACCCTAAAAGGACTGTTTCAGGTTAAGTTTCATCATCTTTATAGCGAATTAAATTCAAACAGATGTTGGCGATGAAGTATAAATTTATGATGCAATTATCCTCAACATAAATTAAGATTTTACAAAGTTACCTTTGACACAAACACAATATTCAAATATGCAGTCCAAAACTGCACTTAAATATGGAACTTATGTGATGAAAAATAACATTTCAACTCAAAACAGTGTTGCCAAAATCAGTGTCCGAAATTTACGCAGCAAAATGGCTTAAGTTACCCCGCTTGACGGTATTTATATTTTTACATAATTTTATGTCTTTGTATGTGGAAAAAGGTTCAAACAAATCAATAAATATCGAAGGGCTGGCCTCTATTGAATCTCACCTTGATAAGTTGCTTGCCTGGCGTGCTGCATAAGTGCATTGATGTTGGTGGAATGCTGTCGAGATTATTTCATGAAGTACTACATGATGCATTTCCGGATTGTTATGTGTGAATGCGTGAGCCATTGAGTGAACATACTACTCTTCGGAACAGAACTCACTCGTGGTCTGAAGGGGGTCATATACGGTGAGGATCCATGCTGCTGGAATAGTCTGGATTTCAGCTCGATCTTGATTTCGTGGGGGTTTCTCGAGATCGTTTGTGTGGTCAGTTGTTGACCTCAGATTGATCTTATGAGCGTAGGCAGCGGGTAAGTTGCACTGGACTTTTATGACTGAAGTACACTGCTACAATAATTGTAAATAAAATGGCAAGAATCTTTATGAACGTACTACAAGTTGGGCGATGTGATACTGAGGGAGTGAAAACTTCAGATATATTTTCTCACCTGTCATCAGAAACTTGCTTTGTCCTGGTAGCATGTCAGGTAGGCTGACATTTTAAATAAAGCATGCATGCAATTATCGGTCCCTTATGTACATTTTAGTGCTTGTAGGTGTATTCTTTTATTGTAAAATGCGTGTTATAAAGTCACCTAGAAATGAGTGCATGACATACTGAGCGTCCATTAGCTGCTTAAAGTACTAGAGAACATGTACAAGTTTTGTTGTGTACCATAAATCATTGGAAGCTCCTTTTGTAATAACATTGTCATTGCTGTTTCATCCTACTCTGGCATACGACGATGCCGCGAGGCGTGGTAGCTGTTGCCCAGTTGTCTCTTGTTGGAAGAAGTTTCTTGATCACATCTGAAGCGATATCATTAGTGTATTATTGCAGCAATTTTTTTGACTAAGGTATGATATAGGTACGTATAACTGCACGAAGCCAATGAGCTATCTCTGGAAATGTTGCACAGCTTGTTGTGGCGTGTACGATCATAAATGATCAATCACAATAATAAATTATATCAAAATACGCATTCTTTCATGTTTTAGTGGATCATGGAAATGGATGGAAATTCAAGGCAACCGTTACAGACAACTGTTACAGTTTCCATCTTGCTCCTCCATGTTCGTGAGCACTTGCAATCCATATTTCTCCCCACAATTTCAGGAGAGGGATAAATCACAGTTATGTAAGTGAAGAACCCTTATTTATAGGACATTAAATATGCAGGATGAAAATACTAGAGCTAAAGCTGCAAATGTAACACTATGCCAATTCTCCATTAAATAATTTAATTCAATAACGAAGATGTAACTTAGATGAATGAACTTACAAATGTCAATGGTGAGAAGGAGCTCAAACATGGGTTGTGGTGGTTAATACTAACAACATTATGGAACAAGACATTACACTTGTATCAAAGGGTCAACAATGCTTGTGTTGGAAGATGATGCAATACCTAATTCTCGAATGCGAGAAGCAAACCCTCTAACATCCCCATCAACTTTCTGACGTAGGTCAGTTAACTGTGGCATGATGTTGGAGATACTATGTTTAGCTCCAAACCTGTCAACCAAGAAACGAGTGAGGAATGGAAAGGAGTGAGGCTTTCCCAATCTTTCGTTGCTGATGATGGTAGAGCATGTAAGTACGCTTTAGCTTTTCCAATAACGCTGAACTTTGTAATTTAGGGGTTTCGGTTCATCTGACCAAGATGACAGAACAGCAGCTTAACTGATACTATAGACAACAATTGGGTAATAGTTATTGGGAGGAGTCTTTGTCTACTCTAAGAATAGAACAGTAGAGCTTTTCTGTAGATGGCGGCTTAATTTTGCCATGGTTTTCTAGTGTGGCTTGTCATGGCTATATTCGTAATGATGTTTTTGGTCGGACGGTGAGTTGCCTATAGCTTCCGGTTGTGTCATGCTGACCCGTGAAAATGGTGAATGAAGGCTGCGTGGTAGTTGGCTAGTCGCTAGTCGCAATATGTAACCTAGTATTACTGACCTGCTGTTGTGTACAAGAAGCAGGAATGTCTGGAACTGCTCCTAGTACTAGGCCTATACTTCTTGCTTGGCTATGTTTACACTAGTGCCGTGCTTGCCGTGACATCATTTTCACAGAGTGACATGATAGGAGAAAAGGAGATCTGGATAAACAGCACAGTATTTGAACAATGGCGTTATCGGTGCGATAATGTACAGCATCCAGTATATTGGCTCAACAGCTTATGGGTTATATTATAACCCATAAGCTGTTGAGCCAATATACTGGATGCTGTACTCTACAATAAGCCACTTGTGCTGGGTCACCCAAGGCGCATCTTGTGCCCCAGCTGGAAATACTATTAACTTATCTATTTGTCATCACTATGATTGTATCAGGCATTATGTTGAAGAAAATGAGCCTCTCGTACTTATGACATTATATCCATCATCAGAGGTTACTTCTACGACATTTCTATTATTGCCACTGTTTTCTTCTACGTGGCATGTCAACATTTCTCAAGTTGGGAACAAGGTCGCTTTCATGCTTTTGTTCACAACCTCATTCACCACATCCCTCTTGTTCCCATGAGGTCATTGTGGCGGAGTCGAACCCTGACTTTTGCTTACTTCTTAGGCCCAATGATTCAGCGGTCCACCTTCACTACTTACCATGAAACCACGTACCTTTTGTAGCAGTTTCCAGACAGTATACGTTTGGATAGCCGGAAACGTGCGTGGAAGGCACCCTCGTCGTACATCTAGAATGGATGCATTCGGGTACGATATAACCTTGGCCGTGGCAGAACCACGTCTGCGAGTTCGATGATTATCTCATCCTCGTCGGAATCGTCTGAGGAGTACTGTCCGTCTGTCATCATCCCGAACTAGTCCCGCCGCCATCTTTTCTCTCCTTAACGGCTTCTGTAAGACTTGTCGGGCCGAATTTGGGCCTGCAACTGTATCGGTCGGTAAGTGCTAAATGCCGGTAACTTTTTGTTGGTGCAACCGAATCTGTTCGATAAGGGCTCTTACCTGTCCATTATGGGCTATCGGGTCGGTAAAATTGTTGGTGCAACCGGGCATCAGTGTAACAGAAATTATGACAATAGTACACATATCTCTTATTGTAATATAAGACTATTGCGAAATTATGAATGAGTCTGAATTAATACTGTCACACTACATAATCAGTTATGTGCTGGAGAAGCTATGCGAATGTCAGGAACATTATGCTGTAGCTGTGGTGATCTGTAAATATTAAGTCTGATCAGAATAATTGGGAACACATGTAATTAATTGTGGATATCTTTCAGTGTTTTCAAATACTGCCTCTGCCTTGTCACCCAGGTATTCAGTTCTCATATCTATGAAACTACTGTAAATGTGAACCTGAAATAATGGTAATACTCTATTTTAAGTTTGTGTAAGACCGAGAAATGTATCATTTTTATATCTCTGCTTCATTATGTAAGATTGATCAGCGATATTATGTCTTCGTTGTTCTTGGGTGATGACGAGTAAGGATCATTCTTCACAGTCTGAAACACATCCCTACCATCAACTAGGTAAACCCAGTGCCTTGGTTGTGTACAATATGTAGATTTTACAAGTTATTTATTACATCATAGGGCACTGTCATACTTATACTGTCAGTAAGGGCGGCCTTTGATGTTCTTCCTATGATCTTCTTTCAGTTCACAACTAGGTAACAGTAGTTGTTCTTTTTAATGCAAGCATGTGGCAAGATCTTCACAATCATAATGAAGCTGCACTGGCACTAGTGGCACGTGGCACTATCGTTACACGACAAAAAGGCAAAGCATCAAAGAGCGTCCAAATATACGATATGAAGGCATTGTATGGTTTGATGATAGGATGATTGAAGTTGCCCAGGCAATCCATGCCCTGAGAGCAGGTGAAAAGCATGTGCAAATGCTGCTCAGATAGATATAGCAAATTAATTACATTTGACTAATTACACTTCTAGAAAGGTGCTCCAAGTGGTTCTACCTGAATTGTAAATTTTCCGAAGCTCGCATGTAATTTTACACTTTCGCATGACATATATGTAAAATCTTTCCTCATAATGCAAGGGTGCATCCCAGCCTCCTCTGGTTGTATTAGCTCTTTCGTAGTGACTTCAATTCTATCCAAAGTAATTTGGATTCTGCAGTCATTGTGTTAGTATGAATTTTCCTTGGGAGTGACATATGTCTCTCTTGCTGGTGTCACTAAATTCTGAATAGGACACTTGGTTTCTTGTCCTGGTTTCATCGTAGATCACAGGGTGGTCTTTTACATTTCTTAGTTTCCTTCTGACACTGAGCAAACTTCTTCTGTGAGTTTACATTGTCTTAATATGCGGTCTTTTGGGTCTGTGGGATGCAAAATGTGTGTTACTCGTATCATTGCTCACCCTCCATCATTATTAGGAAAATTCACAGTTTTTGTGACCCAATTTATTGCCAAGCATTCCAGCAGGCATACAATATTACGGGTCAATGTTTAAAGCCATGTTGCCATTCCTCATATGGACAAGGCGTTCTTTTCTCTGAGCCTTAGCCCTCCTTGCAGCCTTCATTTGGCGCCTTCTCCTAGACATTGTCCCAAGATTGATGTCAAGCACGATCGATCGAACACAGCACAGAGGCACACTCCACAACAATATCTGAGGTGTTAAACAACAACTGACGTTGCTAGGTTATGAGATCATGAACAAATGAGGAAATGACGGGAAAAATAAGGGGGAAAAATTCATAACCTCTATCCCTTAGGCCGGGTTGCACAGGCTCTCGGAAAATTTATCCGGACTTTGTAACCAAGTCTGTTATAGCCGAGGCCATTATATCCAGATTCACCTGTAAATCTGTAATAAGTACAATGCGCTCACCCTAGAGCAGCTAATAACAATATGGCTAGTGGGTAAACAAGAATTGACGTTTCTAGGTGATGGCAATTTTAGGTGAAGTAATGACAGAAAAATATACGAGGTAAAAAAAAATCACAACTCCAATCCTGTATCAGTGGGAACTGTGAGATTTTGAACATAGATCCGCACCATCCTACTGCACCCTCGGCCCTTTGACGATGAAACCGAATTCCGAATAGTTATTGAGCAAAAAAATGAAAACGTATTTTTTAGTGGTCTCAATTTTTTTGCGGCGTTTTGAAGAGGGATTAAGTAAAAGTGTAAATGGTAGGAAATCAATTCACAATGGTGGGGATCTGTGTTCAAAATTTGGAAGCTCTACCTACAGCAGAATCTGAGTTAGGGCGATTGAAAAAAACGTAACAACAAGAAGAAGAAGAAACAGGAAAAAATCATTGTTGAAACGCTATGCTACGGTCTTTTTATAGTCAAAATACTGGTACAGGAACAATGAAATGACAATCATGTCAAAGATTACAATACATTAACTACTCCTGTCAAAAAATAAGCAAATAACACACACATCTATACAATCATTAATGTTGCTCTTCTCCTGTCATATGCGCGATGTATGCCTTCCTGCTCCAGCTTATCACCTCTGACACACACAGCTTCCTGAACAGGCGCAGAAAAGATCGTCTGCACAGTCTCCTGATTGGCCCTCTGGTCCGGCAGCGACACCCGCTCCTTAGAGACATTCTCCCATATGGCATCCAAGGCCATTGTGGCACGTTGCAACAAGGAAGGTCCGCGGCGTCGACGAGACCAAAAACCAAAACCGTCGACGGCCTGTGTGAATGGGCCTTTATCCTTTGTCCACGGTCTAGTTCCATTCAAGGGCACCAGATTAAGACGAGCCCTATGAATGAATCGCCAATAAATCGCCTTAAAATAACGTGTGTCGTGCCTCTTGCACAGGTTTATTAGCTCATCCTCATTATTTTTTCTATTATTCGTAGACCCATTGTGGCTATTGAATCAGATGGCGAGCGATACCGCTGATATAGGCCCTAATGTCTGCTCACTTATTGACTAGTCAACGCCTCCAGTGTACTGTTCTGTGTGCATGTTGCTGTCATGAAAATAAATATCCTTCTAGACCTGAGTATTAAGTTTACGGTATATTTTTATTTCATTTATTTCATTTCATTCCAAATATTCGGCAAGTTTCTGCGAGAGATCCAGCTTGTATTTGTGGAAGCCCCAAATTGCTGAATCCACAGGGTACAGCTTTCCTTCAGGGTGTCAGCTGGGGGCAGTTTTGCTCGAATCAAAGCCTCAAAGGCTTCTCCTTCGCAGTCTGAGATGGTGATCACTTTGCTGACAGGATCCAGAGCATGGAGCAAGGTGCGCACATCATCTTCACCAGACACCACCTGCAGGTCTTGCTCACATGTAGCGTCCAGACTTGGGGGCAATATTCACATTCCATGGTTCCTCACCAACAGACATGAACAGACATCACCGATCCCTCAACTAAATAGACACTGTCATCATGGGGTCCTTGACCCCCGCCAGCTGACTAGGGGCCGAAGGAATAGGTACTATTCCTATAAGGGTGGAGAAACGTTTCGTTCAGGAGTAATTGAATTTTGAAATTGCAATAATTAACAATAAATAAATGAAAATGAACAGGTGTTCCTTTGTTGAAATTACTCCCATTGTTGCGTGATGGCATCTGCATGGTAATTTTAAACGTAATTTGGGAGTCGTGTGTTCTAGCATTACTATCCGCATTGTGGCAGCGTAGATGTGGGTGTTGCGTGATGCGGGTGTGGCAAAGCCACAATAACGTTCGTTGGCCTGCGGCGCCACAAGACGGACAGTAAATGTTGCGTTAGTTCTAGTTTATAGAGTCTGTGTAATTTATAACACAGAGCCCACTCGCTTATCAGCGATTTAATCAACACTGCAATCAAATAATACTCCCATTAGTTCTGAACATGATTGCACTTGTTCGAAAACATTGTTCTTGCCGTGCAAATAGGCTGATTCCTTTGTACGTACTCTTTTTTTAAATGTACAAGTTGGGTGATGTGATTGTGAGCGAGTATGTTTTCTTTACCCTTAGAACGAGGATATGGTGCCGCAACTCGACGGGAGCACAATTATTAGTATGTACTTTTATATTTAATGGCACATACTCCAACAGTCACAATTTTGTGTTTTCGGATGTGGAAAAAGATTCAAACTAATAAATTATTAGATATCGACGGCCTGACCTTTCTTTGCCATTCTGCTTAAGACTGCACCTGAAGTTTGGACTGATGTGAGTTTTACCCGGACTGTGCTATGGATGTTGATGATACGGTAGTTCTCGATCTAATCCTGTAGGTAGACGCTTAACCAATATTTTGCTTAGTCCAGGCAGTCGTGTTTAGTCATGTTGATGTATTTCCTCTTTGCTATTTCTGCGAGGACCTGAGCAGTGTTACAAGTTTATATACTGTACGGTCATAGGACGGTCGCAGGAAAAAAAATAATTACTCTGTCCTATTGTCGCTGGCCCGGCACTCTTAAATGCCGTGACCTGAAATAATACTTTCTCACAACTTAACTTTCACTTTCCATAGATACATACAGATGATTAAATTAATAAAAATAATGGATACCCCGTGATAGGCCTCCTTGGGCCTCTTAGGGGATCATCTTTTGAATAACCATCTTTAATCATTGCCTTTGCTGTGATGGATTTTGAATGCGGGAGGAAACGGGAGAACCCCGCGAAACCCACGCAAACACGGAGAGAACCCATCGAAACTCTATATCCACAGAAGTATCCTCTGTCCGATCCGGGGATCGAACTCGGGCCCTTAGAGGTGGAAGGCTGTGGCTCTAACCACTCCGCCACCGTCTCGCCCTGATACATACAGATGATTTATTCACTGTGCAATTTCTTTTTACAACTATTGCGTTGCATTGTCCATTTCTTGTTCTGAAAGTTTGTGAACTACTGTTGGATATATCTTGTGGTTCATTTTTGAAGTAACATGACATTTCATGGGGATGTATCTATACAATATCTTTGTCCAGTCATACAACTCTCGTGAATTGACGATGGTATAGTTACACTAGTACTTTGAATGCTGATTTTTATGCATAAATAATAGGCACCGACACCTGCACATGCACACTTCTGCAACCTGATGTGATGTCACTCCGCTTGGTCACAGTAACAAATGTGATAAAACTCGGCTGCTTTCACACTGACAAGTGAGAGGTATCATCATCATTATACCTTAGGTAGTAGTCGATCAAACTGCACGAAGCCAATAAGTCTTATCTGAAACAGTTGTGCAGTACAGTTTGTTGTGTCCTGTGTAAGACAATGATAAATTATGGCATGCTTCCATGTTTTAGTGGAAATTGTTTGAAATTCAAGGCATCAGATTTTCAGTTTCAGTTGTACACGGCTGTGACCCCTGACCAACATTGTCACATGCTGTATATATTTTCAAATATTGAAATTACCAGTAGGACACTTACAATGAAGTGATTGTAATAAGAACGGATGTATGTGCAATCAACAAACTCTGCAGCCGCAGTGGCTACGTTTGGGCGCAAGACGATGTATAACTATACAGTAGTTGGCATGAAGGTCAGCAAGACCCATGTAGGTTTGATACAGGTTACAACAGTGTCTGAACCGAGATGAGACTGCCTACTCGGCCTGTGTTTCTGTTTTAGGGTTCTCCAGTGTGGCTTCATCAATTCATAGGAGGATTTGAGAGTCAGGTTTAGTACGCCAATATTATTTCATCAAGTGCTATCATTTCGCGATTGTTACGTGCTGCGTGCATTACAGAATAAATCAGCTCACCTGCAGCTGGTGAGGCAGGTCCAGTCGCGTTTTGACATAGCTGTCCAGTTGTCAAGGTGGACGGAATATTTTGCTCTCTTGACCTTCTAGCAACAAGAAATGTGTCCCAATAAGTTGAACCGTTACTAAATGAGTAAATAAATAGAGGCACGTTCAGTTGTTCATCACTTGACATAAAATCCTTTCCTCCGACAAGGCATATATTTCATGTTTGATGAAATTATTTTGGAAGCTGATGCGTCTTATTTTGTGCCTGAATTCACAAGGTCGCATCAGGGTTCGATGCAGGCCTGGTTGTTATTGGTGTTATAATATGGTAAGCTGGTGAAGCCTTTCTCTTCAGGGTCAGAAGTTATGTCAGTTACAAGACCAACATTTCATATGGATGAGAGAATGTGGTGCATTGTTAGGCTTAGGCTCCGATATGCAGAGACCATACTGACCCTGCTGGTGATAAAAGGGTTGAGTTTGCCCAGCCAGGTGTGCGGAAGTCGAAGACCAATCACAAATGCGACAGTGTAGACTGACAACTACACAGTTTTCCGGAAGCTCACAACGAAACGGTTCGCTCGGAAAACATGCAGTCAGAACAAGAACTCGAATAATAATAAGTGTATTCCTCTCCGTATCCTAGGAATGGAAACTGTTATTACTACCTGCAAACTGTCAACAGGAATTGTCGCTGCTAAGTGATGGCTCCTGTACAAAATGTGGTAATGCCCGGAAAAATGCTGTAGGAAAAATTCATTGTTGAAATCTATGCTATGGTCTTTTATTGGTTCAAAAAAATATATATTGACACGAAAACTTATTCGAGTAATTCGAGTAACTATTCAACATTAACTATTTAAACAACCAGCAGTATGGCAAAAAAATACTTCTCCACTTATAGGACCGAGGAGTCATCTGTGGTGCATTTAGCTCATCTCCCAGATCGCCCTGCGCAGTTTTTCCCTGTGCTCGGCTCGGTTGGCCACCTGATCAGACTGCATGTCGACCCAGGCGCGGATCCAGGTGGGGGGCAATCGGGCAATTGGCCCCCCCTGACGCCCCGGTACACTTTCTGAAAGACGCCGAATATTGAATCGGTTCAATAAAATATCCATTCAAATCTCCCAGATTCACCGAAACTCGTGTGACCTTGAACCGCCCCCCCCCCTCCCAAAATCGCCTGCGACTGGCTTCCTCCCCACCCTTTACGGCTTGTGAATGTGAAATGCCCCCCCCCCCNTACGCCCCTGAATAAGCGCATGTTTTCCTGGAAGACCAGCACAAGCGAATGAAGGACCCGAAGGAGGTGCAGCAGTCCCCTGGTTAACCTCGAGGGTCGTACCTGGCTCCTCGTTCCAACAGGTCACGTAGTCACTCATCGTCTGGTCCTCCTCTCCACCCGCACCAGCGGATGGAGGACCCGACGAAGGAGCTGCAGGTGTCTCCTGGTTGTCCTCGAGGGTGGTCGTACCTGGTGGCTCTATATTAACGTCGTTGGCCAAGTTCCAGTTTATGCCAAACAACCCGTATAATGAATGTGATTATACCCTATATAAATGTGCCCCTACCTTTCCTCATATGGACAAATAGGACAATTCTCTGAGCCTTCCTCCTTGCCGCTTTCATTTGGCGCCTTCTCCTAGACATTGCAGTCACAACAAGAACTCGAATAATAATAAGTGTATTCCTCTCCGTATCCTAGGAATGGAAACAATGAAGAGCTATATGATTGTTATAAAATGTTAATAAATTATATGTAGGGATAATGATGATCTAATAGACTCTAGCCCCGATAGGCAGAGACCATACTGACCCTGCTGGTGATGGAAGGGTTGAGTTTGCCCAGCCAGGTGTGCGGAAGTCGAAGACCAATCACAAATGCGACAGTGTAGACTGACCACTACACTGTTTTCCGGAAGCTCACAACGAAATGGTTCGCTCGGAAAACATGCAGTCTGAACAAGAACTCGACTAATAATAAGTGTATTCCTCTCCGTATCCTGGGAATGGAAACAATGAAGAGCTATATGATTGTTATAAAATGTTAATAAATTATATGTAGGGATAATGATGATCTAATAGACTCTAGCTCCGATATGCAGAGACCATACTGACCCTGCTGGTGATGGAAGGGTTGAGGCTCCCGGAAAATTTATCCGGCCTTTATATCCAAGTCTGTTATAGCCGAGGCCATTATATCCAGATTCAACTGTAATCTGTAATAAGTACAATGCGTTCACCCAGCTCTTTGCGTTCACCCTAGAGCAGCTAATAACAATATGGCTAGTGGAAGGGAGACGGAGTGGCGCCGCCCACCCACGGAAGTTAAGGTCCCGGGTTCAATCCCCACCCGGGGTTCCCACCTTCTTTCGTGCAGAGTTGGGCCATCTCTGGCTTCGTTTCGGGTGGCAATTTCCGATAGACTAAGCCACCCGGGGGAGTTCACAAAATGACCACTACTCGACAGCGCACACGCACTTTGCACATCCCCTCCTAATTACCTTGGAGCATACTAACAAGATTAAATCTTGACTCGCTCCAAAAATAATCCCGATGGTGGTAATCCACCCCCCATATATGTGTAGATATGGGGTAATGCAAAAAAAAAGGCTAGTGGGTAAACAAGAATTGACGTTTCTAGGTGATGGCAATTCTAGGTGAAGTAATGACAGAAAAAAATACGAGGTAAAAAAAAATCGCAACTCCAATCCTGTAGCAGTAGGAACTGTGAGATTTTGAACATAGATCCGCACCATCGTACTGCACCTTCGGCCCTTTGACGAAGAAACCGAATTCCGAATAGTTATTGAGCAAAAAAATGAAAACATATTTTTTAGTGCTCTCAATTTTTTTGCGGCGTTTTGAAGAGGAATTAAGGTGGAAATGAAGCGACTTGCTAATCAAATGAGAGTCTAGAATTGGAATGTTAATAAGAAGGGCTAAAATCAGGGAAACATACGCGACCGATGCAGCAGTAAACGCTGTTCAATCCTATGCATTCCATTCGAATCTGCGTTTTAAACTCGATTTAATATGGGCCCATTACCGGCGGCAAGTTT
>JYFJ02008113.1:0-13391 GCA_000934665.2 Catajapyx aquilonaris
AACTACAGGTGCATTTTTCATCCCTTGGTGTGGGCTACCAATGCACCGAATTTGAAGAAAATCCGGTGAGGTCGAAATTTGACCTCTGTCCCCCTCAGAATTGGGTCACGAGGTCATTTTGATCAGGTAACTACAGGTGCATTTTTCATCCCTTGGTGTGGGCTACCAATGCACCGAATTTCAAGAAAATCGGCGAGGTCATAAAATTTCCAGAAAAGGGGGAAAAAAAACTCCGTCATCAAAGGGTTAAGGAGAAGCTCATTTCTGCCCCGACTTTGGCTTACCCGAATTTCTCCCAACCATTCCGCATCTATACGGACGCAAGTGCTATTGGCATTGGTAATATACTTGCCCAAGTCCAGGATGGTGTGGAGAAGGTGTTGGTATACTCGAGCAAGCTACTCTCTCCTACGGAGCAGAACTATTCCGTCATAGAACGAGAGGCACTGGGTATGATTCAGGCCTTGAAGACTTTTTGCCCGTATATTTACGGCCAGAAATGCGAAGTCATAACTGATCGCAACCCTCTGAAGGGGTTACGTTCTATGAAAAACCCATCGGGCAAGTTCGCCCGTTGGATACTGATGATGGAAGAGTACGCGCCTCATATCACGTACCAACCGGGTAAACAATTATCGCACGTGGATGCTCTGTCTAGACATCCACCACCTCCTCCAGAGGCGGCTATCTCCCCCATCGGAGAAGGTCCTCTTGCCGCCCAATGGCAGAGTCGAGACTCTGATATCCAACAGATCAGACGGCATCTACGCCATGGTATTCCACTCACCACCAAATCCATTTGGGAAAAAGATCTCCCCTATCTGGTAGTTGACGGTGACCTTGTCTTTCGCAGAAAAGGTGTAACCGACAACGAGGTCCTAATTCCACCTGAACACAGGAAGACTTTATTCGAGATGTACCATTGCTCGATGACAGGTGGACATTATGGGTTTGACAAAACGTATTGTCGCATGAAAGACCGTTTCTACTGGCCTGGAATGTGCACAGACGTTAAGGTTTGGTGCAGAGAGTGTCTCGTGTGTCAGCAAACGAAAGCTCCAAGGACAGGATTCAAGGCTCCTCTTCAACCAATTGAGGTCGGTTCACCTATGCAGATGCTTGGCATCGATCTCATTGGCCCTCTTCCTATCACGTCCTCTGGACATCGTTATATTCTGGTCATAGTCGATTTCTTCACCAAGTGGGCAGAAGCATATCCACTGCCCAGGATCGACGCCGTTACTGTCGCACAAGCATTCATTAAGGAATACGTTTGCCGTTTTGGAGTCCCGTCTTGTATACTATCGGACCAAGGTACTCAGTTCGATAGCTCAATCTTTCATGAGATCAGCAAAGCCTTTGCCTTTGAGAAATCTCGAACAACATCTTATCATCCACAAGGAAATGGCATGGTAGAACGTTTGAATGGCACTTTAGTCCAGCTAATGAAAGCCCAAGTTGCCATGTACCCTGACTCATGGGATGAGAGGCTCCCTTTCACGTTGTTGTCTTATCGAAACAACGTGCACGCTTCTACTGGAGCCACTCCGTATCAGATGGTGTTTGGTAGAGAGGCCAAGCTCCCTGAGGATCTCCTCATACTTGGTCGCTCAAATGTCGCTGAGTCCTCCACTGATCACCTGAAGCGAATGTCAGCAGACATACATGATATCTTCAACAAAGCTCGCATCAGGTTGAACGCCGCAAGAGCGAAACAGAAGTCTCAGTATGACAAAAAGGCGCACGGCGAACCTTATCCAGTAAATTCCTGGGTATGGCTTAAAAAGGGCGTTCATCACAAATTTCAAAAGCCGTGGTCTGGCCCGTATCAGGTTCTTCGTAGAATAGGAGACACAACCTATGAAATACGAAACCTGGATTCTAAGGTGACCAAAGTACACTTCAATCGCCTAAAGCCCGCTTTTGGAACCTTCCCTTCGCCCCAGTCCACTCCGCCGCCAATCCCTACAACACCAACCTCTCCTTCCGAGTGTTTCCCACCTTCCATGATGTCTACCACGTTCCCGTTTGGAACACCTGAAGCCACAACATCGACATCCGAGGCTTCTACGGGCAGCCCCACTACAGATGACATTCCTGAGGATGCGACACCAAGTACCGCATCCCCTCCGAGACATCGCCGCCGAAAACCGATATTGCTGGACCGAGACTACGATGACAGCGATACAGCCGCTAACCTCCAGTTGCCGATTGTTCCTGAACCCGATGAGCTACAATCGTCGGAGTCTACGCTGCCTTCATCCGAGCTGATGGACACGACTGTGACTCCATCGGACACCAGTACCGCTGATCCGTTTACACCAGCCACTCCTGCAGCGATGCCAGCCACTCCGTCGCCCCCACCTGGAGATGCAACCCCTCCGGTGGAGACGACTGACGAATCAACAGGCGATCCTGCTGCTGCAGCTCTTCCAGACGACCCTCCTGGAGCACCGACAGGGTCCATGCCACCCCCTGCACGGCCTCCCAGAGCACCACCGAGACCGAGACCTGCCCTTCCCGAGGGAGTTCCCGGTACTTCCGCTGCTGCACCGATCCCACCTGGTCGATTCTACCCAAAAGACCAACGCAAACCCCAGACGAGTGTGACAACGCTACCGGGGCGGACCCGCCGTCCAACCCGCAGCCGTCCACCAAGAAGTCGCATCCCGATAACGCCCAGACCACGCCCGAAGTACACCGTCACCACCGATGACGATGAACCCCCACCAGATCCGAGCGCTTCTGCGTTGTACCTTGAGTCAGATCCCGACGACGAAGATGTTCTTTTCGATCGTCGAGACTGTTATGAAACAACATGGACTTGAAACATTTCTTTTTGTGAAGTGTATTTTGTTAGTATTAGATGGCTGGCCAGCCCAAGTGTTTCTATTGTGTCATATATGTAAGGTATACCGCATTTGCACCACTTTGCACCATAGGGTTATTTTCCGTAAAGTGTGAACAACCAAAGTGTTTTAGAGTGTGATTCTATGTTTTGAAACCCCTCCATACTTTTGTATGGATGGTGTTAGCTTCACAGGGAGGTGTGTGACCATAATATTTTGGACATGACTATACTTAGTCCCATTATTTTATGCCTCAATGTACTTGCACCCCAACTGGTCACGTGACTTCCCCAATTTGCATTTCCCATCTCGCATTGCGTTGCGCCACTATATAAGCACGCGTCGCGAGGGCCTCTGGGCCATTCTCTAGGAGAATATCCTGGCGACTGGTCGCTCCTGACTACCTTCCCTAACCTCGCTATCCTTCTCCTCCCATCTTTTGGTGACATACTGAAACGGAATAAACTGTCTGTCTTTCACTGAACCCACTGACTTATATTTTGTGTGTGCATCCTAGCCGCTCAGGTCACAGTTGTTACAGGTGGTCCGACTTTTGGCAGTGCCCTCGTACTTTCCAACTAACTCTCAGATGCCCTGCACCTTTCCCGCCTTTTACGGGGGGTTTCCACACGGGGATGGTTTCCTATGTACTCTTGCCATTTTATCTATAGCCCTTGCTGACCACGATGTGTAGGGATTTCTTGCCAATGCACGCGATATCTGACTGTATATTACAGTATTCGGTCGAAACATTGCATGGTACATCTCAATGAGCAGTATTCTATGATTTGGGGAGACTGATTGGCGCTGCGGTAACGTATGCGCCCACGGATGTTCAGGTCCCGGGTTCGATCCCAGCCCGGGGACACCCCCTTCATCTCGTGCAGAGTTCGGGATCACCTCTGGCTTCGTCTCGAGTGGTATTTCCTACTAAACTCCTACTTCCTACTAAACTACCCGGGGGAGTTCACTAAAAATGGCCACGGATAAGACATTGCACTGCACCTTGCACATCCCCTCCTGTCATCCTGCCCGTGGGCCCGGGCGTTACGTATAAAGGCTCCAATGTACTTGACATAATAAATAAAGGTCCGTGCTGCATACCTCAGATGAGGTCAAGCACTACCCCTAATTATTATTATTATTATATTCTATAATTTGATAAAAATTTCACGGTGTAGGATTTTATTGGACATTATTACCTAAACACTGCTGTGAATATGAAAACTCTTAACGTTTATCTGAGATTTTTCATGTTCCAAACAGATCGCAATTATTGTTCCATATGGCAAGTTTCTCATGAGATAATAAATCTGCAGGGTGCCTATGATTTGATGCAAAAGATGAGTTGCAATGTCAATAGGTCAGAGGTGGAATAATTTCGCAACAAGGGTAGTGGGAACTAAGGTATAGATGCATAAATATTGCGAATATGAAATATTTCTTATTTTTTAATGGCTGCTAAGGGAAGCCATTGGAATACGAGACAATTTAATTATTGTTTTATCTTTAAGGTAGATGACAATGGGGAGTCGCAGTGGCGCTGCGGTAACGTATGCGCCCATGGATGTAAGGGTCCCGGGTTCGATCCCAAGCCCGGGCTTTCCCCCTTTCATCTCGTGCAGAGTTGGGTCGTCTCTGGCTTCGTCTCGGGTGGAATCTCCGACAGACTAATCCACCCGAGGGAGTTCACAAAATGTACCACTATTGAGACATTGCACTGCACATTGCACATCCCCTCCCAGTCACCCTGCCCGTGGGCCCGGGCGCTTCGTACAAAGGTTTCGATATGTAGTACAATGTAACTTACATAAAAACGGTCAATAAAGGTCCGTGCGATATACCCCAAGGGGAGTGAAAGCACTTCCCAGGATTATTATATTTAAGGTAGATGACAATTGGGGGAGGCGTTGTGGCCGAGATGGTAACGTCTCGGCTTGCTATGCGACAGGTCATTGATTCGAACCCCATCCAGGAGTTCCCTTTCGCCTGCATCAGGAGGGTCTCTGATCCGCACCTTGGAGGCGTCTGGCAACCTAGCTTCCAGGGGTATTGCACATGACCCATTTTCATCACCTGCACCTGCGTCCCCTCCCCAAAAATCCCCATCCTTGCCCCTTGCACGGAGTATGAAGAAAAGACACGAAAATTGAATGGAAAACATATGGTGGTGCTCCACCCCTCTAAGAGGGCCTCTGGCCTTATCACGGGGTAATACGAAAAAAAGGGTAGATGGCAATTTTTATTGATTTTTATTGCTTGAAACTTTCAGTTAGCACTGGCATCCAAGAAAACTTGTTCTGAGAAATCTGACCTCTGATGAGGGGCTCAGTGCCAGAGGTGCCTAAGCATTACAACAATCATATGGTGCTTATAGGCACCTCTGGCACTGAGCCCCTCAGATATGCTTTCTGTTCAACCCAATATTATCATCAAAATTAATAATTCTTGTATCTTCGCTATATAGCTTTTATAAGAACTATGTAATTGCTTAAAATAAGCGCATTAGTGCCATTATTTAAGTATGTCTCATCTTTCCCTACTCTTTTAAAATGAAAGTATCGTGAACCTTGCGCATAATCATTATTTTTCCAGAAAATTTTCTGTCATTTGAGTTTTATTGAGTTCACGTAATGAAGCCTTAGGGCCAGTTTTATGAAAGAAAATTAGAGGTCACCTCCAATTAAGCTTACAGTAGGAGTTCACAGTGGAAAATTTGACATAATCAGAGATTTTCCCCTCTAATACAATCATGTTATTGTGAACAGTTTAATACTGCTCTATTGAATCCAAAACATTTGACCGCCACCATGATATATTGCCTTAGCTCCTGACAGCGAGTCAAGGCACTGTTCGTGAGTTAGAATATTTTTTCCACGGGACTGTTCCGCGACACTCATGCAAATACCACATACAGCACATCTCTGTGTGGTAAGCCTCAATTGAGAAGCAAGCATTGTCGAGAGTCGTGGGAAAATAAATATGCGTATGCCAAAATGGTGATGATAATGTGTAAGAAATTGACATACAGACCTATGTAATCAATTTTGATTTCAATAAAGCTGGGCTAAGAATGCAAAGGAACAGGCTGATAACTCCCGGAGTACTGGGTCCATTTGAAAGTATGAGTACGTTACCCCCGTCGCATGCAAGGTACCCTTTTTTTGCGTTTGGCCCAAGCCTGCGCTTGCGTGCTGATGCCCAGTGAACCGAGCCATAACTTCCGTAGTGTATACCTACACAATTCACGTGCCAGTAATGTAAATTCTTTTCAGAGGCTTTATACCGAGCAGGATAAAACTCCACCGAAAATAAGCCAGTTATGCAAATAAACCCGAGGCCGAATTCCTGCTCTCGGCAGGGACCAAACTGTTCGATATACACACAAAAGGGAATGGGGACTGTGAGGGGAGATGGGAGGGAGGGAAGTTGCAAGAGAACCCCCAAAAATGCTGGGTTAGATATTATTAAACAATTGGCTCTTTTTTATATCCCCCGCCCTGCCTCCCACCTCCGACCCCTACCTCAGCCCCCACTGCTGGCCATTAAAATTCATGAACATGGCCCTTGACCAAAATTTAATTCAGGCTGTCTATATAACGTCCATTGTAGACCTGCTGCGGAGCAATTTGCATGCATTAGGGAGCGATCCTTGGCGTTATTAGGATGATGACGAGGCCTGGAGATGAGGATTCCAGTGGGAAGGCTTTCGGATCGCAGCAGTCTATGCCCCCAACTCACTCCAAACTCATCTCGACACAAACTTCAAAAGCACTACGCTGGTCTTAAAACCTCAGATTCTACTCTATTCCCCCTTCTCCCCCGTCTTTCCCGTCCCTATGCCACCTGTGTCCTAGTATCATTCTCTCTCACAGCCCTCTTTTTTGTCCGGAGGTTACATTTCCACAAGTTTATAGTACATAAGCCAGGCTCTTTTGAAACCATCCCCTCACGTTTCGCGGCCTGACAACTGTAATCTGCACATTAACTTGAATTTTATGTAGCCAGCCAGCCTTGGCTTCTCTGGCATTGCCTAAGAACAAGGTGCATGCTCGCACAATGTACAGCAGTTGGGAGGGCTTGATTTCACATTCGCGGAAGCTTGTTAGGGACTTTTACTAGTGCGAAAGTGTTCATTTCAGAAAATTAGGCTTTTTTATCAGTGGCCTTAAAAACTGGGAATGGAATTAAGTTTCCATTTTGTGCTGAGATGTATTCCGCTATAACGTCGTGCAAATTTATATTTACAAAACTCGGGCCAATTGCTTAGTTATTGAGCACCCTATTGCAATTCAGGCTGGGGCAAAATTACATGCATATTGCATTAGGAGTGTGTCCAAGTGGCAAATATGGTACTGTAATCATTTCTCAAACACTGCGAGAATGTAGTCAGTTACTTTGTTCATCTATTTTTTACATAACATTTAAAAGGCGTAATAATTGCCCTACCTCTGAAGGTGCCAAAATGACTAACTCGGTGCCCCACATTGGCAAAAAATTGTCCTTGTCGTTATGATTTCACGATTAATAAATTGCATTTCCAATGAGGACAGAATGGACCGTGATTCGTCCTGCAGATGCATTCACAGGCCCGCCATTGTCGGCCTTAATGGTCGATTGGCATGCAAAAGTCATCTTAAAAATCACTTATCCAGACAGGGAATTTCGAAACCAATTAAGGCAAGCATTCAATCCGAATCGAATCTACGCCCAAGCAGCGAAAATAAGCGCCGAAGCTATCTTTTGAGAGGATAATATTTTGGAACCCATTCCACCCCGTCCCTAAAAATTGCGAGCAGGAGCTTCATGTAAATAGCGATGTTGGTAATTTTCCTGAGAGTACCAGAAGGATCCGATAGGTCTGGCAGGAAATTGCTCCAGGACGAAACGGTGCAGAGACAAAATCTTAGACCCCTTTTTTTCTTAGCCTATCCCTCCCCCTCCTTCCCCTTACGATTCCCCTTCTTTTTTCGCGAGGACTAGAATTGAAGTAGAGCGTTTGTTTCTCTAAGGGCATCATTTGCTAGGCGCCGAGTCCCGCTTCCAATAACACCTCGGAGGTAATCCTATTATCCGGAGTTGCCTGCAGACTGGCGTCCGAATAAGGAAAATGACACTTTAATTTGGTACCTCCCCCTCCCCCCTTTCCCAGCACCTTCCCTGCCTCCCCCCAATGTATACCCTTCAAGAAAGTGCGCCGGTTCCGGGTCCGAGGCCCAAACCTCACGCCCGGGCTTTATTCGGAGCTAATCCGGGCTGGAGGTGCTTCCACCTTACTTTACGAGACAATAAAGCGAAAGGGCTGCGCCAAACACAACCATTATCTCTTTTTGGATTCATTGCCCGCTGCAGTTAGTTCCACTGGTTGCACGACCAAATGCAGCTCCAGTTCGGGGGACTCTCTCCGGATTTTTTTGTGTTCCAGGAGCGTTATTCCCGGCGCCTGTTGTAGAGAGGGGGGTCAATACGGTCACAAATGGTCATTAAACACCTTTCGGAAACGTGCACTTGGTTTTGGTGCCGAAGCAGAGGGACCCAATTGCAGATAAGTGGACACCTTGCTGCGCTCCTAGGTGCAGTGGGATTTCGGGGGTCACGTGAATCAAAGCGGCGCTGCTGGAGTCGTGTAGGCCAAAGTATTCGTGTCGTGTGACCATTGTATTGCCGGAATACCGACAGGTGTTCTTCACACTGCCAATGGAGTTGTATTTCTCGTTACAATGTACGAGATTGGGTTCCTGGTCTAAATTAACGCAATAAAACCGTCGCAGCATTTAAAAAGTGCCACAAACTGCACTAAACTCTCAATCCTTATCCTTGTCATGACAACATCTGTGTGACATAATCATCTTTTTCATGTGTCAATGGTTTCACCCACTTGACCTGTTAAACTTATAATAGTATGAGCTAATATTTTTAATGCTTTCCTGAAAAAGTTCAATATGGTCACTTGCAATATAATTCCTGTGATTCCAGGCAAAAGTAGAGTAATAGAGAGGTAGCCAAAAGGAGAGAGAGAGAGAGAGAGAGAGAGAGAGAGAGAGAGAGAGAGAGAGAGAGAGAGAGAGAGACGTAGGTGCATTTGGAGAGTAATTATGATTAGCAACGGTCGAAAGCATTCTTCAGAATGGCGTGGTGTAGGCCTAGACCTTTTTGAATGGCCCTCTGGCTATAGCATTGAAAAAGGACCGGCGTGAACCAGGCTGAAAACTGAAAGCGGTGAGGTCTCCCTCCCTCCCCCAGCCAACCAGGCAGCTAGCTAGCTACCCCTATTTCTCCCAATAAACACATGGTGTGTAACACGTAGAGAGGGTGATGGACGCATTGTAGCGGAACGAACAGCATCGGAGCTGCGGCCGGCGAGCACTTTTGAGTTGGCACGTGGCATCCACTCCGGGAAACAATTACTGATTGGACCAGCAGTCCTCTCCCCCACCCCCTCCTAGCCAGTAGATGGAGACCAGGAGTCTTGGGTGGAACAGAGCATGACCGAGCTGTACCCTGAACCGCTGTACAGTCTACATGTAATAGTCTCTCGGGGGAAAACGGCATCGATCGGCCCTCGTTTCACTTACGGGTTCTGCACTTTCAGCGGAACCCCGACGATGAACTCTCCCGGAATCACAATAAAGCCCCCGTACCCCTTTTGATGGGAGGGAGAGGGGGTGGTAGGGAGGCCACCCACACATCCGACCAATCCAGAGCTCTGAACTGTACCAAGTCCCGATTAACCGACGGCCGCTTGGTTTCCATCGCTCACGTTTCGTTAATGCTCTCCTGCCCCATTCCATATATATTCAGGCCCGCATTCGGTATGAACCAGCTGCTTTTCATATCCGGGGCAAAAGTGGGCTCCTGCTCGTTGTCCACTTACTTGCCTTTGTGTTTTACTGACTGTAAAGCTCTGAGGAGATTTCCATCCCCGGGACTACTGCAGTTATGCCCAGTTTATTAACTGCCAGGATTAACTTGATGTAGATGATCCATTGTTGTCGGGGTACGGGGAGAGAATGGGTGAATTCTGTGTCGGATGGTGTCACCAGCAGGCCCTGAACAAGACAACTTGATTCTTTGTCACCTTTTGAAGCTGCCGCATATTGTTCACTCTCATATCATGATGCAGAATACTACGAGTATATTCAAGGTTGGCCGCAAAAGTCAAACACTTGGTGTCAAAACTTTCCCTCTCTCATTCGGATATGCAGCTCATGAAGAACATCTTGCATGTCCATTGTTATGTGAAGGGAGAGGAGCGGGGTCTAACGAAGGTGTTCAGGGTGGGTTGTGATAAAGGCTAACCTACTGTTTCCCGCCCGTAAAGGAAGATCTATGACCAGAAGAAACAAAATAATGGATATACCGTAGTATGGAGTGCTGCAGTACCAAATTGCCATGTGTCTCCACACTAAAAGGTGACTTAAACCTTTTCGCCAGCAGCAGGGATTACTGCATAATTATGCAGGTGAGACTCATTAGGATTCTTAAGACGAGGGCGACACGGTGGCCGAGTGGTTAGCGCCGCAGCCTTCCACCTCTAAGGTCCCGAGTTCGATCCCCGGGTCGGACGGAGGATACTTATGTGGATAGAGTTTCGATGGGTTCTCTCCGTGTTCGCGTGGGTTTTCTCGGGGTTCTCCCGTTTCCTCCCACTATCAAAATCCATCACATTACAGGCAAATGATTAAAGTCGGGTATTCAAAAGATGATCCACTAAGAGGCCCAAGGGGCCTATCACGGGGTATCCATTATTACATTATTATCATTAGGATTCTTAAGGGAATATATTGTACGAAATCTACAGAGGCTTAATTATACATACTGTATTGCTTTGGGTTTTGTATTTTTGGTGTAAAATATGACTGACAGTGTCAACTACGAAAGTGAAAGCTGGTTGAAAAAGTAATAGCTTACCTGATGGTCCTAACTTCGCGATTTTTTATTAGTTTTTTCTAATTTTACATGGTCTCATATAACAATTAGAGAGCACAGGAATTTTAATTATTTTGCCATTTATGATATGGCTCAAAGTTGAGAGTTCATTGTCCGATAAACTGATGGTTGCGTGGACAGTGTGATTTGATATTGTACCTTCAAATGGGATAGTAAAAGAGGCAGACACTTGTATTCTTGTAGCTTGTCCTGCAACATAGATTCTATTAAATTCCAGTGTTTGCGAACATTGTGAAACTGAAAACATTGCATGCCTTTTACTTTGACCATAAAAATTAAAATTATATACTCGTATTTACAATTTTCTAGATACCTCCTCTGGCCATTTTCAATTTGAAAATAAATTCTGCTATAAAATCGTGACTCTATAGTAAATCAGATTCTCATTTGCAATACTTTGTTCCACTATTGTAAGTGACCCTGCAGCACTAAAAGTCATGTTAGCAACGAAATTAAAATGCAGATTTTCAAATAGCATCCTAATGTCAAATGCCTGGCGTTAAACTTGCATTGCAATGAAGCGACAAAATTGTGATTTGCTATCTGATGATTTGCACTAAAGCCAAAGATTGAATTTGATCATTTTATGGCACATTCATATTGACATATCGGTGATATTGAGCATCGCAAAGGATCGTTTGCTTGGAGCTTCGATAGATTACGTCACAAAGCCCACTTGGTCAATTGGTTGCCTCTTCCACCGATCAACAACTAAAATAAACTGCATTTGGTGCGGCATTGCCTAAATTGTGAATAATGTGTTTTTTTGGAACACCGCATAACTGTCCTTTTGTTTCGTTCCGAACTGTTAAAGCGCTCTCGCACTTCAAAGCACAATTTGATCATTACACGACTTTTGTTTACTACACGTATATACGGTACATATATAATGTTCATAACATGCAGAAGTCATTAGATCTACATGACTATAACTGCGCAGGAACGAATAGTACAAACATAACACGATTTATACAGATTTTTGGATGATGATTTCAAATTCAAAATAAATCAGCATTCAGTTTAACTTTCTCTGAATTCCATTTAATATTATACACAACCGGCAAGGTTTGGCCCAGTGTTAACTGACGATACGGCTACGAAAGGGCATGTTGTTTATATCCCTGCGCAAATTTCTAATGTTGAGCATTTTAGCAGCGTCAATAGCCTTGCATATGCCCAAATGCAGGGCACTTAGCCTTCTATGACTATTAAGTCCACAATTTCTCTGCGCGTCAATGATCCAGGGGATGTGCCCTATTGCCGGCTAGAAAAGGTTGTTTCTGTGAAATGGAGCAATTGAGATATCTGTAAGGGCATCACCTCCCGATGGAGCAGGCATCGAAATTGGGTAGGCAAAATTCTGTGGGTGGACCATGTGAATCAAATTTCTATCCGGGTTAGCAGTTTGCGGTTGAGCGAGGAAGAAAAATCTGCTTTATTGCGCGTTATTTCTCCTGGGCCCGGTCCCCCCTCTGCAGTTGCAACGACTCTATAAGATTCCGGCCCGCAGTGTGAAACACGGTGAAACAGAACCTCCATAACCTTTTATTAAAGCGAGCTCTATGTTCCTGCACCCAGAAAAACATATTCTTCTTCCCACCCCTCTCCCCTAAGGTACTTATATTTTGTTTTCCCCCTGTTCTATCGGTATAGGGAATTGTAGCTTTGCACTGCACAGGAACTGGAACCAAGGAAACATTTTTGTAATGTCAAGTTCTAATAACTTTCGGCTGCATGCAAAAATAATGAACTACTGCACTATATTGTTTGGTGTGTAGCTCCTGACTTGCTTTAGCAGAAAAGGCGAATTGTGTTGTCATTGCATACATTGCTGATGACGTTGTAACTATACATGTACGCAGTTGTGCAAGCCTGCGGCATTAAAAGGTTTGATATTGAATACAAAAATCAACATTGGGTATACTACAGTACATGGCAGTGTAGCATGCCTTTTTATAGAAATTGCATAGAAGGAATAGTACAGTAATAATTAGCTAACATTTTCATATAATTACGTATATGCGTACATTGATAGAGTCAAGGTCAAAATGTTCAGGTCGTCGGTCGCCGGACGAGGGGGGCTGAAGAAAGCCTATAGAATAGGCCTAAATCATGCATAATGGACCAATATTGTCAGATAATTTTATGCTATTATTCGCCTGGGCACGTGAGCAGTGTCAGGTTTGGTATTTGGGAGGCCCACGCACGTAGTCTATACCTGCAGAATGCGATAATCCTTAATGACATTAAGCGGATTATATTGGATAGATAAGAACAGCTTTCGCGCAGTATTTTCAAAAAACAACACTACATGAATGTGAGGAAGCTGCTTGCTTTTAAGGATACACTCTTAGTGGGTTTCAACAGGATTATTTGCCGATATTAGGTTATATTGACACGTCCTTTTCAACGCCTGCAAGGGGGTCTAATCTGCTAAAAATTGCTTTATCATTGGCATTAAATGCCAATTATTATTGTCCCTACGGGCAATCGCAATGCAGAGTTTGGATACGACTGGTGATGCCATTCGGCCTGATTATTAGCGCAGTGGCGTAGGCAGGGGGGGGGGCCGGGGGGGCCGCCCCCCCCCCC
>JYFJ02008114.1:0-13368 GCA_000934665.2 Catajapyx aquilonaris
TCTTTTTCAATATTTGTTACTTTTTTCAAACTGAATGCATATTGTGATCCTAGAAAACATTCACCATCAGTACTTAATGCTTTCACGAACTGTTTCAACAAGCCGAGCATGATATGGTACCTCTAAGCCTAATTCTAAAGCTATCCCCAGTGTAAGTAGCAATGAGTGTCCTTTCCCCCCCCGAAAATCACAAGTTTCAAATTGCATGAAAACTAGAGCATGTAGAGGAAAACCGACTTCAGATTTGAAATCAGCATTGAAAAAATACTTTGAATCAGTTGAAAAATCTCATGCAACAGATTATTTATATATTTTTGTTCCCCAATGTAATGATACCGTACATTAACACAAAGGACCAATTAACAAGGAATTTCGATTGACGCACTCCTTCTGATTGCTAGAGAATTTCCAAGTAAAGACACAACACCAAAACAAAACGATTGTAACTTAATGTTATAAGTCACTTTGCTTTTTCTTAAACCAACCAAGCGGTTTCAATAACCGTGGAAGACACCTGTGAGAGTTGGTATTGTCTTCCAGGTGCAGTATTAGGCATTCCTATCACACAATCATAGCACATGCTGCCCTGGAACCCAGTACATATCATAAGGTTTTGGCCAACAGTAGGATCTTGCTGGGGCATGTGGCTGCATAAATTTCACATATACATCACCATCAAAGCCATTTTTTCCCAATTCATCCACAATCCCAAAATACCAATGGTGATAGTAAACATACGCAGCAAAAGAATTCACGTGCAGTTGTAAGATGATTGGTTCGTGCTAGCTCATTTGGAAGGGAAATGTTAGAGCAACTTCGGTGTCATCACTGATCCTTTTCATATTGATAGTTGATTCCGACAATGGAGAAAAATGGTGAAAACTGGTTCCAACAATAGTTTTCAGCCCTTCAAAATGAAGTTGTTGTGACTGTCTGGAGTAATCATAGCAATCTGAAGGAGTGTGTCAATCGAACTTTCTTGTTAATTGGCACTTTGTGTTAATCTATCATAATTCATTACCTATGTGAAAAACCAAAATACACAGACAAATTTTACTTCTCCCAAAAGTAGACTTCAAGACCTTTCTTGTGGTGCAATGTCATTAAAATTAGAGTATACTCATTTTGAGTATTAGCTGTAAAAGTTTCAAGGTCATTATGTTTCCTGTTAACTATATTTTCTTGATTAAAGTGTGAGAATAATTATGATCTTAGCACAAATCTGACCTCAATTTTGGAATCAGCAGGTTATCCTCCATAAGCACAGTAAATTTCAACTTTCTATAGTTATTACCGCATTACCTCACATAAAGCTGCATGCCGGTGTAGCCGAGGTCGGCCAGTTTTAAGAAATACATGATCTGGTGGCTATACCGGCATGCCGGTATAGGGCGAGGTATGCCTATATAAGGCGAGGTTTTCACATAAGTTACATTATCCTTTCTGAACTTCACATTTACCTGAAAATCGAAATTCACGTAAAGGCTATTGAAAAGGCACATTTTCCAAATAGGGTACCCGTACCATATATTGTTTTCAATTGTAGTGTTTGGCAATAATCTCTATTTAAACAGTATGTTAGAGCAGGGGGTTCCCCTGTCAAAGCAGGCTGACGATGGGATTGGTCATAGACTGTACATTTTTTAAATGCACTGTGCAACAGAACTGACATATTCTCACAGCCTGTACACTCACCCATTTTCATTGTAACATTATTATAGTATGGTACCAGAAGCATTCAAAAAAATTTGGCAAGGATCAAAATTACAGAAATCTACCTCTGTTATTGCGGCATGCAGGCCACCCCCGGGTTACACCAGCATGATGGTAGACCTCGTTTTATACCGGCATGCCGCTTTATGTGAGGTAATACCGTAGGTTCTTTTGCAATAAAATATTTTGAAAATCAAGTCAGTCTGCCGCAGCCAATTTTGCTTAGCCATAACTCAAGAACTATGAGAGCTAGGAAGCTGAAATTGTCAGGATATTAGTTTCTCAGTACACACTTTACACATTTAAATTTTCAAGAAAATCTGAGATGATGGGTGATATGCCTAGATGAACTGACATGGAATGACTGTGGTATAAGACGTTATCCCCTAAAAATTTATTTCTTCAAGTTCCCAGAATAATGGCCGAAAAAGAAACCTTGTCCTTGGCAGCCGTGGGACATCTGGGATACGTAGAAGGTGACCATTACTACAGGCATGAAGACTGTTTACGTAAGTAATACATAATTACATGATGCACATTGAATTCATCCATTGCCACCATTACATGGCTGTACTTTGCAGATTCTCTAAAAGACCTCATCCGATATTTAAGGAAAGATGGAAAAGACCACGAAGTGAGAACACAATTGGGAAATCTCAATGTGATCGAGGGTGATCTAATTCCGTTAGTGAAGGAGTATTCAGGAGAAGAAGCATACTTCGAAGTTGTTCTCAGGTAGGCCTAGTGGCTCTTTTTTTATGTGCTTTGTGAATTACTAGCATCATTGTGCATTGGAAAGCAGGTATTCATTTAGTTGCCAATGACAGGGAAAATTAAAGTTATAATTTTATTACAATGCCAGTGTAAATGAGAAACATGGTATGGTCACCAAATTGGCATATGCTGTTAGCAAACAGTTATGTTAATCAGTGCATTGGCAATCATGTGTTGACAATTGACATTTTCACTGATGAATAGGCTAAATGTAATTGGAAATTCACATTTATGTGACCATTTTTCAGGCTTCTTGTTAACTTGACAAGCCCAGCTTTATTGTTATACAACGAGGAGAAACCCGAAGATCTGGAATCGCGGCATAGATATGATGACATTGTGTCCCAGCTGCAATGCTCAAAGGAAGCACTAGTGGACACCGACTTTTGGAAAGTGATGTGCCAGAAGATTCAAACACCGCTAAAGAAAGTGAGTAACAGAGTCAACCAATCCTTCTTGTTATCTGTTGCATTGAAACAGCAGGGGTCGAAATATTCGGATGCAAAGGTGCAATTTGCACTCCGAAATTGTCATCTGCACTCCAAACTGAGCCTTGGAGTGCAAAGTTTGCACTCAAATTGGCTCTGCTTATAAACATGGATATACCCAGTAATTTAAAATTCATCACCCCAAGTAAGCGATTTGCACTCCAGAAGAATGTCTGGAGTGCAAACTTTGCATCTGGACAAAAGATTTAAAATTTGACCCCTGAAACAGGCATGAATGTTAACCTTGTGTTCAGTGTTTGTTTATTTGGGGAAGCCAGTGCAACTCAGTCCAAGAGGTTATAAGAACTGCAAGAGATTTGGGGGGCAGTGAGAGGGGGAGAGCGAGGGGGGGGGGNGGAGGAGGAGGAGGAGGAGGATAGGGGAGCAGGGGAAAGTGATGTCTCACTTTTCATTTAGCTTCTGTGTCACTACTGCTAACTTTTAAATGCTAGTGCCCCTGCCACGAATTTTATGCAGCATGCCAAGATAATGTCATTGGGCCGAAATTGGGATCTACATGTTGTTTCTTACTAGTGGAATGTCAGGCCTCCAGAATACTCATTGGCAACCACTTGCCCTAAAGGGAGCCCTATGGCCATGTAAAATGTAGGGAGAAGAAGTGTTAAGGCACCAACCAGAACAATATAGGCAATTTTAAAAAAAACACATTTTCCTGCCCCTAGACCAGTGCAATCTCTTTTGTTTGCGACCCCAGAAAATCGTCTGGTAAAATTTCGCGACCCCCACTTGCAATTCCACCCTACCCCACTACGCCTGCACTAGTGTACAGTACCTTTCTTCTCCTGTCACCCCCACCAGATACAGTAGAACCCCGATTTTCCGTCACCCATGGGGCTGGGGCATCGTCGGATAACCAAAAAGGTCGGATAATCCGAGGAGTAAAAATACTTTAATCAAACACAACAAAAAACATGAAATAACGTACACTATTATGGTTTTCTAAGAAATAGTCAAGTATTTTTCTTTTACACAAACACTCTACTGTACTGTATTTACAATAAATTATTTAGCTAAAGCCAAACAAAGAAATGCGTAGAACATTACAGAATTTCAGGAGAAAACATAGAATTATTGCTGGAGCTGGACGGTCGGATAAACCGAGGAGTTCTACAAAAAAATACTTTTCATTTTTATGAAGATGTGAATAGTGAATCTTGTTGCAATTTTCGCGCTGAATCTGAATCTCTCCTCCCAGTTTTTGAGATATATTGTTTAAGGGCCGGTTTCACCGAGCCCGGTTTTGTAAAATCCCTGCAAATAGAATAGGGATTTTCCAAAAGAACCGGGGGTTTTATCAAAACTGGCCATTAAAGTTTGGACCGGTTTACTAGGGGTCTTTCAGAATCAAGTGAACCGAAATGTTTTTACATCATCTTGGATCTTGGTGAAAATAATCACAGTTGTACAGACATATGCCATAATGCGGCATATCAAGTTTCAGCCATATTGGGCATTACCATTGGGAATGAAAAAATTGAGAAACTTTGAAAATGGCCAGAAATTAGGCCTTTTTTGGAGAATTTTTTTCGGTTAGTGGAATTGGTCAAAACCCAATGAGCATGTATGTCAAAAGAAAGAGAAACACCAGGAGAATGCACCTATGGAATTAGTTTTTCTCTATATAACTTAAATTTATTTTTACATTATTTCATTGGTCACTTGCTCAGACACATGCCCAAGAATTAGGACGCCGACAATTAGTGATGTATTGGCGTTACATCAGTTGTATTTGGTGACACTAGTTGTGATCGACACAAGGTTCAGTATGTTAAGTTTGAGGCCTGGGTCATGCATGGTTCTCCAGAAAATAATAGATATGTTTTGCAGATATACCATTAATTTCACTGTTCTACAAAAGACTTTTGTCTTCTGTCTGAAGATATGAATAGTGCTTCCTATAGTAGGCTACTTTCTGCGCTGATTCCAAATCTGTACTTAGAATTGTGCTGTCAGGTACAGTTTTCGAGATAAAATTCGAGGCAAAATGTGGTGAACCATTGAACAGCAACAGTTCTTTGCTCTGCCAGAGGAATAGTTACAACATGAGCAGTTGACCACTCTGAAATAAGAAGATGCCACCATTGTCTTGACGACGCTTCAGAGCCACTTCACCTTTGTTGATGGATTTTCGTCGGAAAAGATCACACTGTCGACTGATGTTTATTTTTGGTGTCAAACTGGCAAGTCCAGGTTTCGTAATCAGGAATGATGTCAAAAGCCCGTCTAAAGTTGCTTCCGTGGAATCTGGTGAGCATTTTTTCGCACCATTCACTTTCAAACTATACGCACCCATCGAGGTGAAGCCTTCCTGATGCAGAGATAATTGTGCCGGATTTTGGACACTGCCAGCGATCCAATCTGTAATGCTGTCTCAGTGTCCTTAAATGCAAATCGATCGTTTTCAGGGACCATTCTTTCCACAGCGACGATGTTTTCCTCAGTCACTGTGATGTCCGGATGCTCACTGCTTCAGTGAAGTTCTTCATCTTTTAAATTATTGAAACCACAGATAAATTGTTGCACAGGAAGGAGCATGGGCCCCAAGTGGCTGTTGCAAAAACTGAAAGTCTTTGGGACTTGTTTAACCCATTTTTAAAATCGTACCAATCAGCCAGGGAAAGTGATTTTTTTCCAACTCCACTATTGCAACTGGCTCTCACTGCACGCGGACTTGTTTACGGTTGTATTGCAGGAATGTAAGTGAGGAAACTGGATGCTATCTGACACTAGTTTACTCACAAAGGATGGGGCTATGCCCTGGGTTCGAATCCCAGGGCCGACGAACCTGACCGTGGTTTTCTGTGGTTTTCCACGGTCTTCCTAGGATAATTCCGGGGTCGCTTCCGTATAATAGGCCGCAGCCGCTTCCTTCCTTCCCTATCCTTGGAGGTTGAAGAGGCTATGCCAGGCCAACCTCCCTAATATCAATTATAAAGTAGGAAGGAGCCAAAGCAACTGTCTATGTAGATGGGAAGATAGAGGGACAGCTCTCAGGGTTGTTGGAAAAACACATGCTCAATAGGGGAAGTCAATTTGCAAAGTGAAAATTAATAGGAACACCTTCCTCACAAAATTTATTTGTTTATTTATTTATTTATTTATTTATTTATTTATTTATTTGGTACCTTCTTGTGACCTAGTGGTCAATGTAGGGGGGGAGATCGCCTCCGTTTTCTATGCGAAATTACTTCTGCATGTTTTTTTCTTTCTCTCCAGTTCGGGGGACAGGGAAGGGATAAAGAGGGAGGGACAGTGGTGCAGTGCATTGTCTTGTGGTGGGGGCCGTGTGCAGTCCCTCAGGGGGCTAAGCTTGAAGTGCGGTGTCGGTGGGGGTCTCTGGCCCCCACCGACACCGCACCTCCTCCAGGGCAGGGAAAGGAAGGAAGCGGCTGTGACCTATTTTACGGTATGATCCCGGAATTTTCCTGGGGCGACCTTGGAAACCAAGGTCAGGATCGCCGGCCTCCTGGACTCGAACTCAGGACCTCCTGATTAGCAGTCGGACACCACATCCACTCCACCACTACTGCTTCGGTAACTTCCTCACAAAATTATTGATAACAGAGCAAAATCAATTTTGTGGTCAAATATTAGAATGTGTTTGTGAGATCAATGTTAACCTTGAGGAAGAACTTTTTAACCTAGACATGCTTGACCTCCAGCCTCACATTGAAATGGGCCATTTGAAACACATAGTCCAGTGCATTTAGTCGATTTTTACCCAAAACCTAGACATTTAGAGTTACTAAACGAAACTTCAGTTATACGTTCGGTTGTGTCCTCTGAACAATATCTGAACCCAAGTGATCCTGCATGGGATTACCCAGGAATCTTGCAAAAACTGTAACATACCTGCAGTTTTCCTTGAACCTGCATAGAAAGCGAACACATGGACTTGGACACTAATTTCTTTTTCCAAATTACTTGTTTTGACGTGTGCTGTCATTTAGAAAAAAGGGCCAACGATTTTGATATAATTATGTTAACCTGCAAAACCGATTTATTACCTTGAATTTTTCTGGAACGTATTCAGGAAGGGGATGACGGGTTGTTAGACCGAATTTCATTTTTCATAGTGCTTGTTTTGATTGTATCCCTTCATTTAGAGTCAGTGGCGATGGTTTGGGTCCCTGGATATCCTGCAGATTACCTGTAAAGCTCTTTGAATTCCACCCAAATGGGCACACATTGTTGTATAAGCACGGAACTTTTTTCAGTTGTCGTCGGTTTCTGTTTAGATGAGAATGAATCATTCAATTCCGAGGTGAGTGTAAAAAATTACAGCCGAGAACATTTTACTAACACTGTTTATTCCTTAAATTGATCATGGAATTACTTTCTTAAATCTTGGCCTACAAGGTAAGCTACGTAATTTTTTAAACGTTTAATTGAGATGGCGTCAATCAGTGGCATTGTTGCGGTTGCTGCACCCATGGCCTACAGCCCTACACAATTTCCACACATATTTGTGCATTGGAGTACGTGCCTTTTACAGCTGCAGTTTGCTGATTCACACCCTCTGGAACAGTTACATGATATTAGCTTCAGCAATTTTTGCAGTTTCGGGAGGCTTTGGCAAGTCACTGGGACGAGATGGCCATTTTCACTTCTCCATCCCCAGTCTGTGAATGCCAGGTTCACTCCTCTCCATTTCTGCATGCTGCACCTGTAGGTATGTCCTAAAAGAATTTTGCCAGGAAGTGTGCCAAGATCAAAGTTCGGACCACATTTGAGAGGAAATTCGGACTTATTTTTGAGATAATTGGGACCACATTTGAGAGGATATTTGGACCACATTGTGGACGAAATTTGGGCCACATTGTGATTTTTGAAATTAGATTAAAATGCACCTACTGCAATGCACAAATATGTGTGGAAATTGTGTAGGGCTGTAGGCCATGGGTGCAGTAACCGCAACAACGCCACTGATGAGGACATGGATTATGACGACCCCAATGGTGAATTACACGATGTGGACTTTCTTGGTGTAGATGAACTGGAAGCAGATGCAGACCTGCATCCACCAGCAGCTCGTAGACTCCGTCTCATTTCAATGTTTAAAAAATTTCATAGCTTCCCTTCACCTTGTAGTCCAAGATTTAAGAAAGTAAATTTTCCATGATCAATTTAAGGAATAAACAGCATTAGTAAAATGTTCACAGCTGTACTTTTTTACACTCACCTCGGAATAGAATTATTCATTCTCGTCTAAACAGAAACAGACGACAATTGAAACAAATCCCGTCCTTATAGATATAGAACAATGTGTGCCCGTTTGGGTGGAGTTCAAAGAGCTTTACAGGTAATCTGCCAGATATCCAGGCACACAAACCATCGCCACTGATTCTAAATGAAGGGATACAATCAAAACAAGCACTATGAAAAATGAAATTCGGTCTAAGGCAACATGTCCCATTCCTGAGTGCGTTCCAGAAAAATTCAAGGTAATGAATAGGTTTTGCAGGTTAACAATATGTTAACCTGCAAAACCATCAAAATCATTGGCACTTTTCTAAATGACAACACACGTCAAAACAAGTAATAATACGTAAAAAGAAATGAGTGTCAAAGTCCATGTGTTCGCTTTCTAGGCAAGTTCAAGGAAAACTGCAGGTATGTTACAGTTTTTGCAGGATTTCATGGTACCGGTAATCCCATCCCTATGCAGGATCACTTGGGAACGGTAAGATATTGTTCAGGGGGCCAATTGAACATATATCCCAAGTTTCGTTTAGTAACTCTCAATGTCCAGGTAAAATGCTATTTGCACTGAACTATTAGGGCAAATTGGTAGAGAGCCATCAAACTGAAAGGGGGGAAAAATGGTGGAAACAACTATTATGAAAGCATATAATTTACTACCTGCCTGATTTTTTCCATAGTGGTAGTACAAGTACAAGTGCAACAATTGAAATTAAATTACCCTTAATCATCATTATAATTTAATTAAAATTTTAGATGTTGCCCAAAATACTTATTACGCCTACTGGTAGTAAATATGTGTTTTTTTTTTTTTTTTTCATTACCCCACGAGGGGAGTTACGTACTCCTTAGGGGGGGGTGGATTACCACCATTGGGGTTTTCATTGGAGCGAGTTAAGATAGAATCTTATTAGTGTACTCCAAGGGTGGGTGGGAGGGGATGTGCAAAGTGCAAGTGCAATGTCTCTAATCGTCATTTTGTGAACTCCCCCGGGTGGCTTAGTCTGTCGGAAATTGCCACCCGAAACGAAGCCAGAGATGGCCCAACTCTGCACGAAAGAAGGTGGGAACCCCGGGTGGGGATTGAACCCGGGACCTTAACTTCTGTGGGCGCGCGCGTTACCGCGGCGCCACTCCGTCTCCCCGCTCCTACTGGTAGTAATTGCACTTGCGCGAATTGTCCATATGAAAATAGGTATCTACAGGGTTACTTAGAAAAGAACAAATAGGAGGAAGTACCTAAGTTTACATAATCCATTTGCCAACAAAGCGAGCAATTCACATGTTTTATGATCTTATCAAGGGCATGGCCTTGGTCACTGTTGGGGTTACTGTTCCTACAAACTTAGATAAAAGAGTGATGGATCTCTGTACATGGAAGACAGATTGAGACATCAACATGTAGCTACTGTACAGATATTTTGTGCTGAAATTCCCATGACATCATCATCCATGTCCATTGATTTATAGAAAACTATGTTCAATGATATTAAGTCACATTTTGTGGTCTGTTTGAGGGTAATGCAAACTTAAAAGCACAAAATTGAAATTACAACGTGGCCCAGATACATATTTCCTGGTTTGACATCACCACTGAGAAAGGTTTATCTGACTTTCCCAGAAGAGAATTTTGACTTATATGAAATACACGGGTTACAGGGTGAAGGAAACAGGTGGATAATTGCCAGTTAGACAGATACTACTTGCAAAACTAATATAGGGATGTGCAAGCATCCAGAAGCAAAAGTGATTAAGTCATTTTTTGACTTGGCCATTTTTGCCCCGATAAGTAGTAGGCCTACTTAGCAACTTCTGCTTCGGAAGTTCGGCTATGTCATGGATGATATGATGTGGAGAACACTGACATGCGCTCCTTTGCCGCGCGAAATATTTTTCCGTAAAATAGTACCATACAATAGGATCACAAAAAAGCCAGAAACGCAATTTGGAGAAAAACTGACTTAATCACTTCTGCTTCTGGGTGCTTCATTAGTGTTTGGCGCCGCGCCGGTGCGTAGTTAATGTGTACAGCGCCTTTAACCCTTTGATGGCCATGGACATCATATGATGTCCTGCTGGTTTTAGAACTGGGCGCGCTAGAGTTTAGACAGAAATGGCGCAGTTTGAGGCTCAAACTGCTCCTACCACCTCGTGGAAGGGGGCTCAACTACCATGGCATATCCTAATAAGTTTTTCCGCCTCCCAGCGTCAGCTAAACATAATCCCTCCCGCGGCGTCAGAACAGGTGTCCCGTAAGTCTGGACTCTTAGGAATTTCTCATAGTACATTGTTTAGTATTATTATTTAACCATAGTAACAATCTTAGAGTGACTTTAAAAATTTAAATAAATTTAATTACTTTAAAGTTAATTGCACTTTTAAAAAATTATGGAACACCCTGTAGATAAATTTTTTCGCATTTTGCATTCAAAAGGACCACCACAAGTTGAAATGATAAATATTGGAGCATATTGTTTTTTATTAATATTACTCCTACTACAGTACAAATCTTTGTCAAAAAGAGACCAAAAGGGCCCAAAAAACTCAGGCGTCAAAGGGTTAAAGTGTAGAGGGCCGGATGGTGAAATATGTGGTAAAAATGACAAAGTGCACGGGTGTCGCACACAGATTTTTTCTCTGACAGGATATAATCACCTATTGCACATGGACGATGCGTTATCGGAGACCCTCCAGCTGACTTTTGATTCTTTGAAGCTGGCGGAGCAGATGTGACGTCACGAAACTTTGAAGGCGCCGTACACATTAACTACGCAATGGCGCCAAAAACTGATTGCACATCCCTATAAGTTATTAGTTTTGCAAGTACTATCAGTCTACCTGGCGATTATCAGCGAGTTTCCCTTCACCCTGTATTGTCCTGTACATGTGGGAGCTGGAGGATGAAGCAAACCACAGCTGGAATGGGAATTGTTGCCTCTTAGGGAACAATTTAAAAAACTTTTTACCTGTCTTTTAAAAATAACTCAGGGCAAATATTACCTGATATGGCCTTGCAGAACTTCCAGAATTACAATCAAAATAGTACAAAATCATGACTTTAACAATATATGATAGGACTTATGATGTGATCACAGTTGTGACAATACAAATAGTTAAAAGGAAAATTTGTGGCTGTGATCTTTGATTCACATAGAGCCAGGCATTGCCTATTTTTTTTAGATAACAGTAGTTATGCTGACAATGTGTCTGCTTAGTTCCTCAGTGCCTAAAAACCTTGTGACCGTACTGGTTTTTCATTCATATGATGACGTGCCTGTTTAGCCCACTGTCTGACGTCATCACGCTATTGTATTGCATCTCCCTCCAACCTCTATGACCATCATGCATTGCGGTTTTGGGACTATATAAGGCAGCTGTTTCAAGTGCTCTAGGCCAGTTCTCTGGGACAATATCCCGGGTCTGGTCGAGGCTTAGGCCTTCTCCTTTGATACTACCTTTACCCTCTTCTCCTTCTCCTGACCTGTTACTTGGTGAAATAAATGTTGTCTGACCGAACCTTTGTAGTTGTGTACCCTCTTGTGGTCACGACGTGTGCCCTTCGGGTCATAACCCTAGTCCGTTGGGTCACAACCTAACCTAACATTTTTGATCGTGGCAAACTTAAATAGGGTCAAAAGATCATCCAACCCATCCACAACACACCCACACTTTGACCCTTGACTCTTATAAAGAAAGTATCATTCACTAGTAAAAGTAGATGCTTGAATAGCTGATCAGTTTGTGTCCCCCTGGCCATACTTGGGAACCACAGCCTTAATGCTTTGTTATGTGCAGGGTCAGATGGTTTTAAGGTGGATTAACTAGCCCAAAAGAGCTCTTAAACCCTCCATGCTTTCTTATGTACAGCAAATCCTGTGTCAATTTGGACACCTTAATAAGTTGGCCACCTCTCTATGTTGGACATTATTTTTGGAACCGTCAAAAGCCTATCCCTTGTAATGTTGCTAAGTTGGACACTTTTTTTCTTCTTAAGTTGGACACATACATTATAATTTTCCCATTTACTCTATGTGCATTTTGGATTTTCCTTAAAATTGAATCATGCTGAGGTGTGAATACATTTTGTGAGGTATGCTGAGTAATTTTATCACCGCAAGATTATTGACCAGATGTTTGCTGTCCGAGAGAATTGAAATTTCTCGAATTAAGGAGAGGGCGATAAATTTAAAAGTCACATGTTACTGATTTTTTAACCAAAAAGTAGGCCAGTTCCAGGATATACCAAAAATCATCATCCATGTACCAAAAATGAATAAATACATAAACATGCATAAGTTGATTACTGGATGATTACGGCGCAGTACTTATTCGTACATTAGTGGACTGCACTATGAAACCCGATATATTGAAATGCTAATAAGTTGGATACGTCCTATGTTGGACATTTTAGATGGAACTGTCAGTGTCCAACATAGACAGGTTTTACTGTAATTAGTTGGAATGGCCAATAACAAACTTGGGCCATGACCAAGGTAATTGGGAAGCACTGTTGGGGAAGATCAATAAGGTTAGAATAAGTTTTAAATAAATAATAGTTTTACAAAATATTTACGAGACTGTTGCAGGAATTAACATTACTAACATACTCAATTTGGATGTGGTTTAGGACTGGGACCACAGGTTCGAGGAGGACAAGCTCACTATAGAGCGGATTCTCATACTCATGAGGAATACCCTGCATGTACCTGCTGATCCGAAGGAGGAACAACGCCCAGGGGACGATGTCACAGTGCACGACAAAGTGAGTATCCTCAGCCATTGTTGAAGAGTACGCCCGAGTAAAGATGGAAATGAAAGAATATAACTGTAGATATTTTTGCATTGAAATTTGGAGGCAACAGTCACTACAATGACATATGCTTGTAACACACCCTGGATGCCACCATTGTGGAACTTTTCATTGGTCCTGGGCAGGATTTTAATGTATTTCTGTTGTTTATAATGGAAACCTGCTCAGTACAAAAAAGTTACGCTGAGTGGGTAGACCGCACTGCAGACAGGTTTCACTGTGCAATGCTGGAAAAAACTGCCCTATACCCTGGCAAGCAGTGCTCCATGTGGGCACTGGTGGAAGTGAGCATGAATCAACTCACGCTTGGGAATGTTTCCACCCATGCCTACATGGAGCACTATATATATACTCGCTTTG